>CAWUFW010019733.1:0-175491 GCA_963921515.1 Calotriton arnoldi | reverse complement strand
CCCCCTTTTTTCTTAGCCCCCCCTTGACGAATCCCCCAAACTTTAAGGATAGGAGCTAACCTGAAAAGAGGGAACTTTTGGAAAATTTCGTAAAGATTCGTCAAACGACGCCAAAGTTATAAGCACATCAAAAAATGTTTTTCCTATGGAAACGTGGTCCTAACTATAACTATCTACTGGTGACCGCCAGTAGATAATATATATATATATTACCTACTGGCGGTCGCCAGTAGGTAGTTATAGTTAGGACCTAGTTTCCATAGGAAAAGCGTTTTTTGATTTGCCAATATCTTTGGCGCCGTTTGACGAATCTTCGCGAAATGTTCAAAACTAATGGCCCGCTCAGGTCAGCTCCTGTCTTGAAAGTTTTGGGGTGATTCGTCAAGCAGGGGCCAAGAAAAAAGGAGGGTCCCAAAACGCGTTTTCCCCATGTTAATTTCCATAGGAAACTTTAGACAAGGCTACAGCCCGAACTGCTGAACGGAATTACACCAAATTTGGCAAAAAGGTAGCTCTTGGTTCAGAAAGCGCCCTTTATTTTAAATGGTGTAAATCCGTTCAGTAGTTTTTTAAATATTAAAGGAAAAAGAAATTTATATATCTGGGCGGAGCCTAACCACACATCTCATTGTGAGATCTGATTGGCTGTCAGCACTTCATCAAAGAAGTGTTGGCAGCCATCTTGGGACCAATATACATGATAGCACCCATTAAAATGCATTGTAGTGAATGGAAGGGTTTGAAGGTCACCAAAAGGAGAATGTATAATGGGTGAAAAGACTTTAGTTACATTATAAATCATTTGTTGATGGTACCATACTAATTTTAGGAATTGTGGTGTGTTCTAAGGTGATTTTACCCTGGGATATCATGAATCATGTTTGAGAGAAAACTATTTTCTCATACTTTTCCCATAGAGGTTTGGAAGGTGATCTAGAAGCTAAAATGAGAGCATATTTTCTGTAAATTCACATTATCTTTCTCAGTCATGTGAGAATGAAGTCTGACATTCTCAGTAAAACATGTACATCTAACAAGGGCAGAGACTGTCAGTTGATTCCTTTGTGTTCTACTGCAGCTTCCCAGAGTGTTCTAAAGAACAACTAGAGCGCTAACAGTCTGACTTATGACAAAAGTATGGCACACCTGAGGCCATCTTGATTGGAATAAAGTGGTAACACTTAAAACATTTAATTAAAAAAGGAACACAATGAGGGGGTTCATTTTGCCATAGAGATTATGATTAGTGCTGCAGAAAGAAAAATTAGGGCACATTTTGAGTGACTTCCCAAATCCTCTTCTATTTCATTAAAAAATTCTGACATGCAGACTGAAACATGCACTTTCAATACCAGCAGCAGACTTCCCTGGTGAGCAGTAGCTTTACTACAGTGATCTAATGAGCATCAAGAGTGCTAACATTCTGAATTTATAGCAAATGTGTGACACATCTGAATGCCTTCTTGATGGAATCAAAGTAAAAAAACTGAAAGTATTTCCTACTGAGGAGACTGTAGTAAATGAGGTAATTAGGAAACTTCATAACAAATAAGTCTCCCAAGATGGCCACCAGAGACAAAAGAGCCCAAATGTAGCACAAATATCACCCAGATGTAGCCCACGTATAGCCCAATGATAGAATGTCCCAGAGTGTTCTAAAGAACAACTAGAGCGCTAACAGTCTTACTTATGACAAAAGTATGGCACACCTGAAGCCATCTTGATTGGAATAAACTGGTAACACTTAAAACATTTAATTTAAAAAGGAACAAAATGAGGGGTTCATTTTGCCATAGAAATTATAATTAGTGCTGAAGAAAGAAAAATTAGGGCACATTTTGAGTGACTTCTCAAATCCTCTTCTATTTCATTAAAAAATTCTGACATGCAGACTGAAACATGCACTTTCAATACCAGCAGCAGACTTCCTGGTGAGCAGTAGCTTTACTACAGTGATCTAATGAGCAACTAGAGTGCTAACATTCAGAATTTATGGCAAATGTGTGACACATCTGAATGCCTTCTTGATGGAATAAAAGTAAAAAACTGAAAGCATTTCCTACTGAGGAGACTGCAGTAAATGAGGAAATTAGGAAACTTCATAACAAATAAATCTCCCAAGATGGCCACCAGAGACAAAAGAGCCCAAATGTTGCACAAATATCACCCAGATGTAGCCCACGTATAGCCCAATGACAGAAGTGTGCAAAACACTTTTTATTTTTTGTTTTTCTGCAGTTTTATATAGTGCAGACTGGTCAGGTATTGGAGTGCTTTACATGAACATTGGTTACATCACACAAGGACAAATTAATTTTGGTTGTAGACATGGGGAGATTAAGTGATTTGACCAGAATCACAGAATGTCGAGCTGAAGCAGAAACTCCAACCTGGTTCCCGAGTTGCAAAGTCTGCAGCTCTGGAAGTAACACCACATCCTCTCCCCTAAGTGCAACATTTAATCAAGTGGTCAACTGGCTAAAAAACATAAAGATAACAAATAATTTAAAAGTGCTTTGTCGCTATTTGAAAACTCAGAAAATATGTCCTCATTTTAGTTTTTTAGAGCACTAACCATAATTTCGATGCAAATAAGACCCTCTCATTTCTGTAATTTCTAAAGGAAATGCTCTAGGTATTACAGTTTTGATTACATCAAGATGACGTCAGGCGTGCCACACTTTTGTAATAAATATAGAATGTTAGCAATCTAGTTGTTCATTAGGATACTGTTGAGAGGCAGAGGCCAGGGGCACGGACTCAGAAAATTGACGGCAGGTAGGAGGGTGCAGAGGCAACAATTTGACCACACTGGGCAGGCAGGAAGGGCAGTGGCAGCACAACAGACTATGGAGGGCAGTGGAAAGGGGGGCAGGGGCAACAAACCAACAATGCAGGACAGGCAAGAGAGGCTGTGGCAATATAATAGACCACTGTGGGCAGAAGGAAGAGGCAGTGGTAGTACAACCATACATTCCAACAGACCCGATTCAGCCAGGGAACGCCCAATGTTTTTAAGCCCAAATGGGCTTTATTTGATCTGTCTCCTGTCTACAATCTCCTCTTTTTCAATGTAAGTCAATGGGGAAAATCAATACCCCAGTTTTTTTTTCAAAATCTCCCTCTTACTAAGTTCAAAATGTTAGCAAGTATGGCACATTGGATTATGGACGGCAGGAGGAATTGGGGTAGGTACATGGACTCGGATAACAGAGGACAGGAGGGACATGGACAGGTGCACCAAACTGACCTTACAGGGCAGGCATCAGGGTTTGCAGCAGCACAATACACCACACAGGGCATGCGGGACGGGAGTGCAGCACAACAATCCATGGAAAGCAATAGGGAGGGGACAGGACCATGCACATGGACAACAGAGAACAGAGGGGAAAGAGGCAATGGCAGCTAGCTGACCATAAAGGACAGACAGGAGAGAAAGATGCAGCATAACGGACCATAAAGGGCAGGAGGGAGGGATCAGGGGCATTACAATGGACAGACAAGCCAGGAGGGAGGGAATAGGGATCTGCACATGGAAAACAGAGGGCAGGGGGCAAGGGGCAAAGGGGCAGGGTAGGAGCAGCAAGCTGACCATGGAGGTCAGGCAGGATGGGCACTAGCAGCAAGACACACCATGGAGAGCAACAGTGAGATTATAATGGCATACACACAGACCATGGAGGGAAGGTGGGAGGGGGTCAGGGGCAGCTAGCTGACCACACAGGGAAGGTGGGAGGGACCGTGGCAGCACAGAAGACCATGCATGGCAAGCGGGAGGGTTAGTGGCAGCACAATGGCCATGATGGGCAAGAAGGAGGGGGCAGGGGCATGCACAAAGGACCATGGAGGATAGAAGGGAGGGGTAGGAGCTGGGCACAGACAAGAGAGTTCAGGGGAAGGGGCCTCACAACAGACCACGCGGGGCAGGCAGGAGGAGCAGTTGCAGCACAACAGACCAGGGAGGGCAGAAGGGTGTGGCAGTAAAATGGACCATGGAGGACAGGAGGAAGGGGATAGGGGCATGGAACGTGGACAGGCAGGGTGGAGGTGGCAGGGACAGGTTACAGTCATCTGACAATGCTAGGCAGGTGGGAGGGGAGTGGCAGCTCAACAGAACACTCAGAATAGATAGGAGGGGCAGGTCCATGGAACATGGTGGGCAAAAAGGATGGAGCAGGGGCATGCACACAGACATCGGAGGGCAGGGGGAAGGAGAGTAGGGGTAGCAAGCTAAGCACAGAGGCTAAGCAGGAGGTCAATGATGGGGCATAGAATTGGTCAATGGAGGGCAGGAGGAGTGGACTGGGACTTCATGCTAAATGGAGGGCAGTGGCAGCACATCAGACCATGCATGGCAGGAGGGAGGAGGCTAGTGCATGGATTCAGACAACAGAGGAGAGGGAGGAGGTGGATGAGGCAGACTAACTGTTCAGAGAAGGCGGGAAGACCAGTGGCAGAACAACGGCCACACAGGGCTGTAATGCGGGTGCAGGGGCATGGACTTGGACAATGGATGGCAAGGAGGAGGGGAGGCAGGAGCAGCAAGCTTGGGTGGGTGCAGCACAATGCCAGGCCAGGCCCTGCTTCCAACCCCCCACCATCCATTGTGATAGGCATCTTACTTAACGTTAAAAAAACCTAGAAATTCGCTGAAAAAAACAAAGATTACAGGGACGTTATAGTTAGAATCAGATTTCACTCGTACAAAATCAGTGAAATTCAGCAGTTATAGTTACCTGAGCTAACTATAACTTACGCCCCGCAATGCACTGCTTATGACCTCAGACATTACATCATTCATGACATGGTCAGTGATATCACTCATGACATCACTCATGACATCTCAAATGAGCTGTGAATGGAATGGAACTATAATCGCTAGAACTTTATTTAGGGATAGTGTGTGTATATTAACACCCCTTTTTTTCCTTTTTTTCGTGCAAGAACCATTATAATACGCAACGTGCCCAGATCAATATGGCCGATAGCCTTTCACTTTAAAGTAATGTGTAGTCCATTGTTTATGTTGATGTTTGCAATCCTAAGTATATTTATTATGAACAAGTCACGTTGACGGACATACAGGTACGGGGGTCACGGGGCAAGATATGCTGAAATGACATTGTGTGCATATTAACACTTGTTTTCTTTTCTTTATTGTATCAAATCCTGAATTTTCACATCATGACCAGGCCAATATGGCCGCCAGCTTTTTGGATTAAAGTAATATGTAGTCCTTTGTTAATGTTGGCAACTGGAGGCATTTGTACATTTAAATAAGGAAGCTACAATGACGTCTTGTATCGTTATCAAGGTTCGGACGAGCCGAAACGCGTGGATCGCGTCCTTTGCAGATTAAATACTTCCAAACTACAATCTGAGTGCTGATTCCTTCCTTGTAAGAGTGAGAGGAGAGTGAATACATATATATAAAATTCACTGAAAAAACACAGGTTTCAGGGACGTTATAGTTAGAAATTAGCATTTAAAAACCTTAGATATTCACTGAAAAAACACAGGTTTCAGGGACGTTATAGTTAGTTTGACATTTCACTCGTACAAAACCAGAGAAATTCAGCTGTTATAGTTAGCTGAGCTAACTATAACTCACGCCCCGCAATGCATGGCTGATGACGTCACATATTACATCACTCATGACATGGTCAGTGACATCACTCATGACATCTCAAATGACATCACTGATGCTATCACTGATGACATCATCCAGTGACTGTGAGTGTTTCTAAAAAGTTTAAGAATGTGATATATATATGATGTGTCTGTGTGTGACTGACTGTATAACTGAGTGATTATACGTGTCTGGGTGAGTGACTAATCTGTGTGAATGTCTGTATCAGTCTGTCAGTTGATGTGTAAGTGGCTGCATGGGTTGGTGAATAGGTACATGAGTGTCTATATGGGTTATTGATTCGTTGTCTAAGTACCTGTATGGGTGCCTGAGTGTCTGTGTGTTGTGTGACTACCTGCATGGATGTGTGAGTGGGTGATTCACTGGGTGTATGGGTTAATGAGAGCATCTGCGAGGGGCTGTATGGGTGAGTGAGTGTGCATATGGCTGTGTTGGTGAGTGAATGGATGTCTCAGTGGTATATGTGTGAGTAACTGCATATGTGAATGGCAGTATATGTGAGTGTTGGAGTATATAAGTGACTGTATGTGAAAGTGAGTGATTGTGAGAGTGGATGTATGGATGAGTGTGTGCTTGTGTCAGTGATTGTATAAGAGAGTAAGTATGTGTTAGTATCTGTGAATAAGTGAGGTGGTGTGTGTATAACTGTATAGTTGAGTAAATGGCATTGTGATTGACTCTTTGGGTTACTGACTAGGTGTGTGAGTAACTCTATGGGTGAGTGGCGATGTGTGAGTGTCTGTATGGGTGTATGAGTGCATATAATAGTGGCTGTATTGATGAGTGACTGCATGTATGAGTGACTGTATGGGTGAATGAGTGGATGTGTGTGTAGACCTGTGAATCAGTGAGTGGGTATGTACTAAATGGTATTGGTGTGTCTATGGTTTTGAGAATAGTAGTGTGTATTTTAGAGTGGGTGTATGAAATGTTATATTAGGGTGTGAGTAGGTGCATCAGAGATTAAGTGGATGATGCCATCAGTGATGTCATCAGTGATGTCATTTGAGATGTCATCAGTGATGTCACTGACCATGTCATGAGTGATGTAATATGTGACGTCATCAGCACATCAGCAGTGCATTGCGGGGCGTGAGTTTTATATATATATATATATACATATATATATATATATATATATTACCTACTGGCGGTCGCCAGTAGGTAGTTATAGTTAGGACCTCGTTTCTATTCAAAAAGCGTTTTTTGTTTTCCCAATAACTTTTACGTCGTTTGACGAATCTTCGCGAAATTTTCAAAACTAGTGGCCCGCTCCGGTCAGCTCCTGTCTTGAAAGTTTCGGGGTGATTCGTAAAGCGGGGGATGAGAAAAAAGGAGGGTCCCAAAACGCGTTTTCACCATGTTAATTTCCATAGGAAACTTTAGACAAAGCTACAGCCCGAACTGCTGAACGGAATTACACCAAATTTGGCAAAAAAGGTAGCCCTTGGTTCAGAAAGAGCCCTTTTTGTTAAATGGTGTAAATCTGTTCAGTAGTTGCTGAGAAATTAAAGAAAGAAAACATTTATATATCTGAGCACCGAGGAGGGTTCGCGAACCCTCCCGGGCATGAGCTTCACTCTGATTGGCTGCCAACACTCCAAACCAGGAAGTGTTGGCAGCCATCTTGTGACTCGGTAACCGAGTCACAAGAAAAGAGTGGAAAAAAGGTTGAAAAAGAAGAAAAGGGGGCAGGGTAGAAACACCCTGACCCCCTAGGCCTGCTCAGGGGGTCCCACAAGGACCCCCAGGGCCCAAAAAAGCATTTTTTTAAAATAATTTTGGCGGAATTCGCGTTAGAGTTGCAAATCCCACCAAAATGTTTTTAAAAAATGAAGCGCAGGCTCCCGTGCTTCATTTTAATGAGGCCCCTGGGTGGGCCCGGTCCCGGGGGCATTGTCAAAAAATAATAGCGGGGGCCCCCGCAGCCCCGTGGACCGTCACCTCCCCGGGGCTTTTTAAAAAAAGAATGTGGTGGGGGGGTCCCACCCACCCCCATCTGCCCCAGGGACCGCTACCTCCCCGGGGCTTTTTAAATTGTATGCGTGGGCACAGCTCCCGCCCTGCCATAGCAAACGCTGCTTTGCTTCCTTGAAGCGAGAGCAGGGAAACCTGCTCTTGCTTCAAGGAAGCAAAGCAGAAGTGCTTTTGAGCAAGGGGAGCTGCATGTCAGCAGCTCCCCTTGTTCAAAAGCAATGCCGGCTCCCGCAGGAGGCGGGGAGCCGGCGGGACCGTGGGGGCATTGGGGCTCCCCCCACGGTCCCCAACACAAAGGGCTGGCCCCGGGGGATGGAGTCCCCGGGGCCAGAAGTGGCCCAGGAGGGGGGCCACGCGGCCCCCCTTCAATAATAAAATTAAAAAAACATTTTTAAAAAGAGGCACAGCCCCGGGGGATGGGATCACCGGGGCCAATAGAGGCCTCAGGAGGGGGGCCACACAGCCCCCCTCCTTAAAAAATATTTAAAAAAAAAAAAATGTGGCCTTGCCCCGGGGGATGGGGTCCCCAGGGCCGAAATTGGCCTCGGGAGGGGGGCCGCGTGGCCCCCTTCCTGTTTTTTTTTTTTAAGGTCAGGCCCTGGGGGATGGGGTCCCCAGGGCCCCAAATAATGTAAAAGAAGGGGGGCCACACAGCCCTCCTTCTAAAGAAAAAAAAAACCGGCATCGCACCGGAGGCCCCGCCCCCTCCCTGCAGCACTCAGCAAACGCGCCCCCTGGCACGTTGTAAGTTGGGGCATTAATTCCCCTTGAATACTGAGGGTCCCTGGGGGCTAACTAGCCCACCAGGTACCTCCAGTATGCGCCACAGAGCTGCGTTGCAGAGAGGTGTTCCGAGGCCACGCCCCTTTTTACACCTCTCTGCAACACAGCTCTGTGGCGCTTACTGGCGGTACATGGTGGGCTAGTTGGCCCCCAGGGACCCTCAGGACTCAAGGGGAATTAGTCCCACTATTTACAATGTGCCAGGGGGGCGCGTTTGCACAGTGGTGCAGGGAGGGGGCGGGGCCTAACAAAAAAAGTGTGCAAATGTGCCCCCTGGCGCGTTGTAAATTGGGGGATTAAGTCCCTTTGAATCCTGAGGGTCCCCGGGGGCCAACTAGCCCACCAGGTACCTCCAGTATGCACCACAGAGCTGCGTTGCAGAGAGGTGTTCCGAGGCCACGCCCCTTTTTACACCTCTCTGCAACGTGCACTCCTCAATTTACAACGCACCAGGGGCCGCGTTTGCACAGTGGTGCAGGGAGGGGGCGGGGCCTAACAAAACAAGTGTGCAAATGGGCCCCTTGGCACATTGTAAATTGAGGGATTAAGTCGCCTTCAATCCTGTGGGTCCCTGAGGGGCAACTAGCCCACCTGGTACCTCCTGTATGCCACTCTAATAAAAGGGGTAGTTGGCCCCCAAGGTTGACGTTGGGGGCTAACTACCCCTCCTGTTAACTCCAGTAAATCCCACACAGTGGGATTGCTAAAAGGTGTTTGGAGGCCACGATCACCTTTCTCCACCACTCTGAAAACGAGACTGCTATGTTATAGTTAGAAATTAGCATTTAAAAAACCTTTGAAATTCACTGAAAAAACCATAGGTTTCAGGCACGTTATAGTTAGAAATTAGCTTTTAAAAAACCTTAGAAATTCACTGAAAAAACCAAAGGTTTCAGGGACGTTATAGTTAGTTGGACATTTCACTCGTACAAAACCAGAGAAATTCCGCTGTTATAGTTAGTTCAGCTAACTATAACTCGCGCCCAGCAATGCACTGCTGATGACGTCACATATTACATCATTCATGACATGGTCAGTGACATCACTGCTGACATCTCAAAATGACATCACTGATTTACAATACACTAATGTCTCTGTACCTCTCACTGCCCAACTCAGGTGAAACACTCAAAGCTACATTGCAAGTAAGCATTTTTACCGAACTGCATTTACCAGAATGCCAAGGGGTGAACTGTGCTGGGAGGTGAAGTAGTGTGCTCCATCCCCCTAATAACGTCAATATGGATATGACGTAGGTTGTTACAACACACACAGCGCTGATCAATGAATCCCACAAGAGCCAGCATCAAAACACATCCTGTCATGTGGCCAAAGGTGACATTGTCGCATTCACAAACTCAAGTACAGTTACACAGGGCTTTTCAGGAGTCATGTCCAGTCTTTTTGCATTTGTTCCCACATGGACAACAGTCACTGATGACATACCCACACCAAATCTCCTTCTCAACGGAAGTTATCTAATCCTGAATGACCACAACTGCTGCTGTAGCAATTTTCTCTTTACTCCCCCATATGTGCTTGTAGATAGTTAGTTGTAGCCTCAAATTCCCACAAGGAAAGCAGACTTCAATTAGTGATGCAGGCTCAATGGGCTTTTGTTTCAACAAGTAGTCGCTCTCACATCAGGCCGTGAGACCGTCGATTCCCAGGTGCCTTGACCGTCCCGCGCAATTCACTGTCTGCGAGACACGACTCTCCCACTTGTTTTTGGGCTACTGACACACCAAATATCAATGGCGTCTGATACTGAAGACCTTGCAAATTTTTTCTACTTGTAGGTTCTGGCCTTGTCACTTCGTTGCACACTATTAATGGAGCCCCACAGGGTGTCACTCCTCATATTTACCGACTGCATTTGGTGGTTTCACATCAACCCTTTGCCAGTACTGCAGATTGCTGGTTTTCCGGCTCCTCTCACGCAATGGCAGCCCGTCCTGTGGTCCAGGCCAACCCCGGTCAGTTGCAACTGTACCGTGAACGGATACAGCTCATCTTTGGATGTATACCATTGGCTGTTCTCCGATCAGTTATAGGCTGACCTTCCGCTATGCCTATTTCACCTGCGTGCAACCTGTGTTCTACTGTCGCCGATGCCCCTTTCAATGGGCCATGGATCTCTGCCTTTCCAACACATCTCTTGCTGATCTGGATTATGACCTGTGGGTGAGTCCTTTGTTGGCCCACGACCAGGACTGTTCCGGGGATAGCCGTTTATGGGATGCCTTTCAACGTGTCAGACAGGCTGCCAGCTGCACTTGTGCATTTGTGCAATGGCTCCTGTGCCATGCCTACATCGAGCCACTTCCAGCTTGCCATGAAATGCTCCTTTCATCCTCGTGGTGCGAGGAGCACATCTGTTCCTTCATGCTACTGGATTGGATGGTGGTCCTTTTTGCTGATGCTGATTTGGATCGTCTTCTGGAACTGGTTGCCTTCGAAGCTGCATGTGCCTTCTTGGATCCGTAACTACTTACCAGCATCTGGAACTGTTGGCAACTGATTCAATGTTGTCTCAACATTTCTCGCATCCTTCTGACAAAGGTTCTCAGCCATCTCTGACTTTGGCCCTGTCTGCATTAGCTTTGACTTTGCTGACCTCTGCGGTCTGTTTCGCTTTGGTACCACAGAACTGAGGAAGGGGAGGCTGTCATATGTCCGTCGGGGTGATTGTCGCATATTATGAGCCAGGCTTCCATCGTGCAGCTGACTCACTTGTAAATCCCTGACTTTGAAGTCTTGCAAGTAGCTTTGTTCATGTCTGTCACATGGGAACTGTCCGCAGAGCTTGATCTCTCCGCGCTCCTGGAGTACTGTCTGCACATTCTGTCCGTGGTCGAACAACAATGTCCCTTGTCATTCTGTTCTGGTCAGGCCCTATCACCACGACTCAACAGAGTCTCGCAGATGCGAGTGACCACGGGTGCCTCTTAGATGTTATGGGGCAGCGGGATAGGTGCACCACACTTGGGGAGGGGACTATCCAGAGCGTAGAGCGACACGGCACATGTGATGTACATTTGACCATCTATGGGCTGAGGAGTGTGTTCTGCTGACAAAGCCCATAGTTTAGGGACATTTGATACAGGTTCTTCCAGCAGGGGGGGGGGATGGGTTCGTGGGTCTTCATCCAAAGTGCTTATTGATATACCATCTTTCTTAATGATATGTGGACATGTTACTCTGCTAAATGTTTTTGTGCAAAATGCATTTCTCAAATACTTTGGTGCTGTATACTGCATGTTCTTCCACGGTAGTTGAAATACAACTTCTGAACTGTTTCTTGTCTTCAAATGAACCCCTTGTGGACAAGTATAAGAGTCAGGGTGACAGGGTGTGTCTTGTTAATGCTATTCCTGTGAGATCTGAGAGTGTTGTGTCCTGGGGTGTCTGTGCACTTGTATCACTAACAGTGAGTGATTGAGCTAGTGAGGCACTATGGCTATTAGGTCTAGTGCTTCAGGGTGCTCAGGTGGTCGGATGACTCGGTCCCGGTGTGCCCAAGTCCTTTAATCCTGCGCATAGTTCTGTGTGTGGACAGAATCCCTGCAACAATCCTCAAAGTTTGGAAGACAACAGCATAGCACACAGACACAGCCATAGTCGCTCATTGTTAACTTACACTCAACGGAAGTAGTTGGCGATGAGATGTTGATGCAGGTCAAGGCCTTCTTCCTCACCACTGTTATCGTCACTGGGCATGTGTGGGTTTGGAGCAGGGGGCTGCTGCTGCTCATCATCGTCCAGAATCAGGGGGATCTTCTTGAGCAAGGCCAGGTTGTGTAGCATGCAGCAGGCGACTACAATCTGGCACACCTTCTGTGGGGAGTAGAGTAGTGCACCACCACTCTTGTCTAGACACCTAAATCTAGACTTGAGCAGTCCAAAAGTGCGCTCCACCACACAACGTGTCCTCCCCTGGGCATCATTGTAGTGGACTTCCCCGGGCGTTGTTGGATTCCTCAGTGGGGTCATCAACCACGGACGATTGGGATACCCTGAGTCACCTAGTTGTGAGGAACACAGACAAACATTGCAATCAGAATATGTGAGGAGAGCAGCATGTCACACATACATCACAGTCATTGACACAGCACACTCACCAACAAGCCAGGCCCGCTCAGGGTGCAGATTAGCCATCATTTGTGGTATGCTGCTGTTCCGCAAGATGTAGGAGTCATGTGCAGAACCAGGAAACTTTGCACAGATGTGTGAGATTATCTGATCTGCCTGGCATACCACTTGCACATTAATGGAGTGGTGGTGTTTTCGGTTGCGATAAATGTGTTCACGTGCCTGTGGTGGAACGAGGCCAATGTGGGTTCCGTCAATAGCTCCCACCACATTTGGGATGCCTCCCAGATCAAAGAAATCCCCCTTCACAGCTGGCAATTCATCCCGCCTCGGAAAGTGTACATAGCTGTCCTTGTACAGCATCAATGCTGACAGGATGTCACGCAACACCATGCTGAAAATGGGCTGTGACATCCCACCGGCACTGGACACAGTGTACTGAAAAGACCCAGTGGCGAAGAAATGCAGTGAAGCCATCACTTTCACTGTAGCAGACAATGCAGCAGGATATGTTCGCTTTGGCTTCAAATGGGGCTCCAAATGAGCACATAGCTCTCACAGTGTGAGGCGATCCAAACAAAATTTCCTGATGATGTCGATATCCTCCATCATCGCCAGGTGTGGGACAGGTCGAAAGATAGGTGGTCTCCTCCTACATATCTTGTCAGGGTACACATGCATGAGATGAGTCAAAGATGAGAGATGTGGTACACAGCTTAAGCAAAGACTCACACAAGCACAACATTGCCTTGAGTCTTGGACACGTGACATGCACAAGTGACACGCATACAGACGTTACTTTTCTTCACTCACTCGACATACTCACTACTTCCTCAGCCATAGTAGCTCGATGTGTATGGCATATAGTATACTGCTACATCAAGGTTGGTCTGCCCTGTGGTTGATGCCACAGCACTTCTGTTTTGCAGCATCTATGCAGATTTGCATGTGGCTGCTGTCACTGCACGGCATCAGACTTCAATCCCACAATACACGACGACATTACGGAATGAGGGCAGTGAGTGTCAGCTGGACAATGATACATGGATATTCAGCACGGTGGGCAGACAAATGTGAACATCATGGGGTCAGTACATCGTGACTGTGTGGGGATTTTGTGTGACAGACATTGTCATGTTCACCTTCATGAGGTACATAAACACTTGGATTGTGTATGCATGCACACATTGCTGTGAATGACAGATGATGTCATCCAGCGATGAGTTTTTTGCTACACATGTGCACTCCTATGACGTGTGTGAGACATTTACAGGCAGTGGCAGCTGGGCACACTGCATGTCACACCAGTACGTGTGTTGTAAGTACTAAGGATTACCAGTGTGTCTGAGTTGCAGAAAATGGACACCTCGATTTGTCAGCCTACATCACTGGCCCTTCAGAAGACGGCCCATGGCCATGGATTCGCTAAGCACATAGCAAGAGATATACAGGCAGTGTTAACAAGTCGTTAGTTTCATTGCACTACATTGGTACAGTGCGAGAGCCCTTTGGTCTTTTGGACTCCTTGACTCATTTAGGGCCATGCTGGCCACGAGGCATGGCAAAAAATGTAATTTCACTCTCCTTTTCTTGGACAAGCCATGTGTGTGCAGACTTGGATCAAAGGTCACACTCTATGATGCCTTCACTGGGTGCACACATCACTTTCGGCTGATGTTTTGGGGTGTGTGATGCAATTCGCATGGCGACAATGCAAATGCATGATGTGTTTACAGGCGCGGTAGCTGGCGTCCACAGCGTAAACACGCATTGGCCCCAATTGAGTGATGCAGGATTGCGGACGGCGCTTCCTGGCTGACGCGGTATGCGAATGCGCCATCTGCCAACGGGAGCCGCCAGCGGATTACAATTTTGAATGTCGCGGTGTGCGCGCTCTGCATCGGCGGGGCACTGCATTGGCCCCACTTGCCTTCAGGGGCCCTGAGGGTGTCACTCATGTGAATTGGGTGGGCCTCGCACATTGCAGTTGGCAGGTTGCCACATACATCACGGGGCCGGCCCGGCCTGCACGCTTGCTGGGAGTTGTAGTTGTACAGGGGTTGCATGCGTGGAGGTGTTTTTGACTTACTTCTGCTGTAGGGCGCGGCAGCGTCTTATCTGCCGGAGGTGCACCAGGTAGAGCAGCGGAAAGACCTGTAGCGCTGGATCCATGGTGGCTCAGCTGGTTTGGATGTGATCTGGGTCGGCTTTTCCTTTCCGTAGTTGTGCTTCCGCCATCCATGATGTGTTGGTTTTTGTGCCGTGGTGGGAAGGGCTGTTTGTTACATCGTAATCTGGTTGGTGGACGGAACGTGATTCCGCACGCCGGTCTTGCTCTATAGGCTCCGTCCGCCACCCTTGCGTACCGAGAAAACGTGCGGAGCTGGTAAAACCACGTCGGACGGAGAATGACCTCTGTAGGCCCATTGTAATATGGTGGTCCCAATATACGCATCAGGGGCGGGAAAAAATACGTTTTTCCGCCACCGCCACCACTACGGATGGCCTTCCGTCCGGCATCGTAATGAGCCCCTTAGTTCCAGTAAGTCCAGAATGAAGTCAGTGGGGACTGCATGGGGCCGTTCCCTACTCTCAAGGATTTGTCTAATAACCTCTAAACCTCTATACTCTCTGTTTGGGGTATGTTTGTATATAGGGATTCAATGTCTAAAGTGCAAAGCAGGCATGTGTCCTTATTGAAGGGCATATATTAAATTTGATTGATCATATCAGTGTTATCTTTTACATAGCATCTGGTACCAGGTACATACTCTTTGATGACAAAATCAATATATCGACCAAGTGGTTCAAGAATGGATGCGCAGCCAGAAATAATCGGTCTCCCTGGGGGGCGGGCTCTTTGGTCTTTATGTATTTTCAGGAGTGTATATATCACTGGCATTCTGGGATTTCTAGCGTTAAGAAATAAATCTTAATTTTTAGAAATGAAGCCTGCTTTAAGTCCCTTTTTGGTAAGTGAGGAAATAGTGGTTTGTAATTCTTTTGTGGGATCTCCCATAAGTCTCAAGTAGTGATCACTTTTACAGATCTGTCTCACAATCGCATTTTGTATTCGGAAATATCTTGGAGCACAATCCCTCTGCTCTTGTCGGCTGGTTTGACAATGAGTGTTTTATTAGCTTTCAAATCATTCAATACATTTTTTCTGAAAGGGATATGTTGTAGGAGACAAAAACTTTTTTCTGAGCCAGATTGGTAATATCTTTCAATACCAGTTTCTCAAACGTATGTACTTCCGGAGAAATAGATGAAGATGGGGGCAAAAAAATTGAAAGGGGTCTGAAATATGTGTGTGCGTTAATGGGAGTGAAAGGATTATTCTGAAAAAGGCGTGCAATCTAATTTTCTAAAAAAAACTGAACATGTCCGTCTACAGTTCTAAAAATGTGGGTGGACTGTGGGTCCAAAAGATAACCTCTTACTTAACACTGAAATTTCCGTTACTGGTAGGTTATGAGTGTACAGATTAAAAATGGGAATAATTTGATAATTTCTTGAACCAGAAAAAAGGGGATTGGGGATGCATGGTATTGATTCCTCCATTGGTAATATTTGTGACATGTTTGCCTCTCGCCCGCTGTGTTTAAGTACCATTGCACTCTTCCCCACCCTAATTCTTAAAGCAGCTTCTTTTTCTGGGTATTTGTTCCATTCATTATAAATGGCATAGATTCTTATCACCAAGAATCGTTTGTTTCCAGTGGGATGTGGTCCCAGAAGGAAGTCAGGGAAATACATGTTTTCTTTAATTAAGGATAAGTGGCAAATTTATTTGATAATTTTAAACATTTGTTTCATCATCAAAACACACATAAAAACAGTACAATTCCAATACAAGCAAACAATAAATAGTACAATTTAAAATCTAAGAGCATACAATAAAATTAGTTCAAGAGTAAAAGCAAGAGTAGAAAAATTCAAAAACGCATAATCCCATAAAATAACTGCCACTATACAATCAATTGCCCGAACAATATAAGACCTGCAAGCAACAGCCAGCGCCTCAGGCAATTAAAATCAGTTTATGTTCGAGCCTAATTTAATCAAGCATTTTGCCTCTGATTAACCACTCTGTGTGGAGAAATTGTGAAACAGCCACAGTCACAATCGAGGAGGTTTCACTTTTGCATACCCTATATGCTTCTTCTATCGTGGGTAGGCTCAATACCTACACATTGGGACAAGCCATGTATATCTAGGTTTTGTGTAAAGTGGGCAAAAGAACAAGAAATGCTCCTCGCATTCGCATACATTTTTACAATAAAAACAAAATTCGGAGCCCTGGCTCATCTTTCTCCAACCAGCAGTCAAGACTGCTACAGGAGCAAACCATACCTACATTGGAGGTACAGAGACTGAGCCCGAATTAGGCGAATATAATCCAAACATTCCTCAGCCTTGCACACTGATTTTGATAAGAGGAAGGCACTTGTTAGAGTCCCTTGTGAGGCTACGGATGAGTGGTCCCTGAGCCTAGAGGCCTTATCTTCTATCCTCTTTTTAACTAGGGCTGCATCCCCTCTCTTGATCAATTGTGGCTCACTCCAGAATGTGCCCTGGCCCAACTCATTCCAACCCTTCTTGAGTGCCCTTAACCATTTGATTTCCCCCACCATTGGCCGCAATAACATCCTGCACACCCTCTCTTAAGAGGGACAATTCAACAGTGCCCCAGATTCTGATCCAATACAATAGCAGTTCTCAATGCTGCCAGTGAGGAGATCTTGGCGATCCCCAGATCCATACGAAGTGGAACAAGAGGTGTGCCTTCCCTATGCTCACCAGACTTCTAATACAAATATTATTTGCTACACTCAGGGGACTACAATTCTGCCCCATAGAGGGCCGCCCCCCTTGCTTGGGCATTATAAATTTCCACTGCTGGACGTACAGTGGACCCTGAGACCTTTTTGGACAACTTGAGTGTAGCTCCTGCCCTTTGCTTTACAGTTATCATCTAACCTGATACCAAGGTACTCAAACTCCTGGACCCTTTCGAGTACCTCCGCCCCCACCTTATTGACCCCACTCGTCTTGCCCTTCTTAGTCTACATCATATATTTGGTCTTGGAGAAATTTATTTCAAGACCAAAATCGCTGCAAAACTGATTGAAGCTGTCAATCAACGTTTGCACACCCCTTCTGGTTTTGGACAACAATTTGTCATCCTCAAAGAGGAGGGCTGGTATTTTTTCTCCTGCCAGAGAAGGTGACTCATTCACACAGTTGGTCAAGAGCGCAATGCAATTATTCACATTAAGGAGGAAAAGGGTGGGGGCGAATACGCAGCCCTGCCTGACACCTTGGTTGACTGGAAATGCCTCTGATAACGATCATTTTGCTCTGCACCTTACTTTTGCAAAGTTCCCCTTGTGCAGTAGTCTAATCGAATGCGACATCCAAATCAACAAATGCCACATAGAGGTCACCCCCAGCCAGGTCGACCGCCTTCCACTTAACTAAGAGGAACCAGAAGACCTGGCCAACTGAGCTGACCCTATGCCTAAATCCTGCCTGGAGCCCCGTTAGGATCTGCTTTTCCTCGCACCAGCCCAATAGGCGGTCAGGAACCTGTTTACTGAAGATTTTTTACATGTTTTCCATTAAGTTGATTTGACAGTAGTTAGATGGCACACTAAGATCCCCCTTTTTGAAAATAGGGACGATCTCCGCCCCTTTCCAAGAATGGGAAATTTCTGCAGCAATGGCATTTGAGACCCCGGGATTAGATTTAAAACCGTCAGCCGGGATTTTATCGAGCCCGAGGGCTTTCCCCAACTTGAGCAAAGCAACTGCATGCTCAGTTTCCTGGAGGGAAAAACTTATCAAAGGATGGACCTGGCTCTTTGTGCTGGGCGCATTCTCGGACCCATGTGGTCCCTGAAGTCCTAAGTTAGGGGAATAGAGATTCCTTAAGTGCACTACCCGTTTACAGGGCAGGATAGACACTTCCACAGGGTTTCCTGACCTTCCCTCACTTCTACTGACTATTGATCTGAATTTCTTCTGGTCGTTATTCACAGCAAAGTATAGCAAGTCAGCTCGCATAGCTTCCTCCCATGCTACTTTTGCTGCTTTTGCGCTTGCCCGATAATTCACCCTGTAGACCCTTATGAATTGAATATACCCCTTTTCTATTGCTTGCAAGAGGTGTGCCTTTGCCACTTTACATTGGTCATTATACCATCCCTTTGGGTGCTTTGGACATCCCGGACCTCTCTGGTTAGGACACTCCACAGCTTCGAGAATGCCATGTGGTGTTCTGCAAGGATAACCTCGTTTCCCCCAGTAAGCACATATATTCTCCATATGAGTAGCCAGAATTGAATAAAGGAGCCTAAGGAACGCCCATTGCAGGCCCGAATACCATAGGTCATTACAAGATCCACAACCTGAATGGCCGCTCTTGACTTGAACTGATTTTTAGAGGGGACCAAGTCTGGGATACCCCACATCGGATTCTCATATCTGTATAGGTCACTCGCCAGACTGCTCGGCTCAAAGGTGAGGATGAGTGGAGGAGCATGTTAGTGGGTACTAACATGCTCCTCCACTATTCTGGCCAGCAGTTGGAGAGTTCTGTAATCCTGCCTATGGCTGCGAGACCTATTATATATATTAATGATCAGAAGGGGATGTAGACTCTTACTTGTAAAAATCAGGCCCAAAATGTTAGGAGAATCCAAATGTAGGGGCGTGACTGAATAAGATAAAGTGGCTCTGACCAACACTAATAAGCCACTGCAGGGCGTCCTGCACTAGACTTCACTGCTGGGACATTATAGCTTTTTTAGCCACATCTGTTTTCTTGATCTAATGCCCAGGTTTCCTGGAACAGGCATATATCATGGGTGTGCACAAAACTGCCCCAATCATTATCTCACAATTTAATTCTGATTCCTGCGATATTCCAGCTTAATAAAAGCATCTGCGGAGGTAAATGTGTTGGGTTATTTAATGGGGTCTCCACACCACTCCCCAGAGGGATGTTAAAGTTCCTGGAACTGCAGTTTGGTGTTCCAGTCTGGGGCTGCTCGATAAGTCTGTGGGTCTTCGGTCCCCCAGCTTTGTATCCACACCAAACTCTGGAAGCCCAGAACTCCCCTTCCTACCACTGTCACTTCCCGAAGGTGGAGACACCACCTTTATTATAATCTAATCACTGACAGATCCCTTTTGATCAGAGGTGAGTCAATCCACCTTGGGTAAAGAAAAGACAGATTTGGATTGTGAAATATTTCCCCAATGGCCAGCCTCTACTATCTGCACCCTTTTTTGTTGGAAATTCTCTGGGGACTGCTGAATTGGCTGACCGCTGCCCCTCAAGGGCCGGTAAAAAAAACAAAGGATGAAGAGAGTTGCTAGAATCTAGCTCATTCAGATCTGGAGGGTGAGTAAGTAAGCTGTAAACCAAGACAGGATCCCTAAAATTTACAATAACACAATCGCCCCTATATGATTTAAGTAGAGACCCCACCGGTGTAACTCTCCTCCCATCAATATGCACCAGGCATCTTGATATGAAAAGCCAGCATGGGTGCACAGCCAGAATAACGTTTTGTCCCATAATTGTACAAAGGATTCCTCTTCTCCCTCTGGTAGGCAGGGCACATTAGACAAGATGACAACATACGAGCAAGCATCCGGAGGGAGGTTCAAGGAATGTGGTAAACGCCCCTGCACTGGCTCCCTGAATGATCATGATACTTCTCTAGCCCCCCACCTCCCTCTACAACACCCTTGCCCCACTTGAGGCTGGTTGGCCTCTCCTTGCTCCGTGGACAGATGGTTGGTGTTCAGAAGAGAAGGCTGCACAATGGTAGATGACTTAGAAGCGTCAACCTTCTTAGTGAGTGTGATTTTCGATAAACCAGATGTAGCCTAGTTAGCCTTCGTCACATCTCTCATGCTCCTTATCACAGCCTCAAGCATCCCCAAGCACCGGTAGATGGGCTGAAGGCTTTCCTTTATTAATACAATCAGCTTAGCACACCAATCTTGGGATCCTTCTAGAATTCTGGGTGGGAATTCACCCCTCAGTGCTCCTGTTTACCCTTTGGTCACAGAACAAGGACTTTCAGATTCAAGGGTTGGAGCTGCCATTTTCCTCTTGTTCCCTGGGCCTTTAGGTGTTACAAGGCCTTCCTGGCCCAGTGGGGGACTCAGTGTATTCATTGGGTTCTCCAACCCTTCTTCTGTCTGGTCAGTTGGGGGCACACTCACACTGTGGGCGTATCTCTGCTCGACTCTGGAAGTGGAGCTGGGTGCATCACCTCCCAGGGAGTACCCTGGCTCTGAGCTGGTCAGAATCCTGGCCTCATGGGGTGTAAGCCCAGTGTGGGAAGGAGTTAGTGAAAGCTGCTGTTCCACCAAGTCATTTTCTTTATTAACTAGGCCCACTGCTCTCTTAAGGAAGCCTTCCAGGGTGCCACCCGGCAACATTTTGGCTTCCAACTCTGCTACTTTCTGCTTTACCATATCGGCCCCAGCAATTTAGAATACCCAAAAAACAAAGGGAGAATCCAGAGAGCACTTTCTAGTGACAGTGGGCCACATGCATCAACAAAAAAAACGGTCGCAAACGGGCAGAATCTGCCCCTTTGCGACCGGTATTTTTGCATTTGGGATGCATCATCCCAAAAGCAAAATTCGCAATTTAAGTAATCGCAAAATTTGCGATTACTGAAATTGCGATAGCATTTAGGGAATCGCAAAGTTGCGATTAAAAATTTGGGAATCTTAATTTGCGATTCGCAAATTTGGATTCGCAAGGCTATGCATGAAAAATCGCAAATTGCGATTTTGAGGAAAATCTAAATTTTGCGATCGCAAATTACAGAATTTTTCAGGCAGGTGGTAAACAGGTGAAAACACTTGAAACAGATGGGAAACATTGGAAAAGTATATAAATAGGCCCAGGAGGCCTCAGAATGTTTCACAATGGCAGCGCTCTACGTCATGGCGAGGAGGATGAGGCTACGAGCGACAGCACAGAGAAGAAGGAGGATACAGGAGCGCATTTTTAGAGTGTGCATTACATTGTTGGGGCAGACAGAGGAGGAGATCTATGACCAGTATAGGTTAAATGCAGACATGATCTATGATCTCATTGCTGAATTAGACCCCTACTGCAGCGTCAGACTCGCAGGACACATGCCATACCCTCTCATGTACAGGTCCTATGTTCCCTGCACCTACTAGCGTCAGGTAGCTTCCAGAGTGTAGTAGCTGTAGCTGGAGGGGTGTCACAAAGTGCCCTATCGCGCTTTTTCAAATCATTCATTGACGCCATGTTGACCAGGATACACCAGCGCATTAGCTTCCCCTCAACCCCACAAGAATTGCATCAAACCAAATTAGACTTCTATCAGATAGCCCGGTTTCCCCACGTAATAGGTTGCATTGATGGAAGGCATGTAGCCATTTGTCCGCCATCAATGAATGAGTACATTTATAGGAACCAAAAATCCTACCATTCACTGAATAACCAAGTCTTCTGCAATTCCAAAAACATCATAACTGACATAGTGGCACAATTCCCTGGCAGCACACATGGCTCCTACATATTCAGACACAGTGGCATACACAATCGTCTCCTTGGGGGTGAATTTGGCGAAGGATATCTGCTTGGTAAACATATCTTTCGATGTCTTGCATACTATGGACAAATGGTGATGCATATCAGTCAGTAACCTGTTGCTTACTACCCTGTAGGTGACAGCGCATGCGCCGTGCGCTCCTACATCCTGATGCCATACCTCAACCCAAGTACCCCAAGTGAGCAGCGTTACAATGCAGCGCACATCTCCACACGGAACGTCATAGAGCGCACCTTTGGGCTACTGAAAAGTAGGTTCCGCTGCCTCCACAAGGCTGGCGGGGCGTTGCAGTACCGACCAGATACCTGCTGCAGAATTGTGGTCACTTGTGCCATGTTGCACAACATCGCAACTAGGAGAGGCATACCCCTGGAACTGTCTGACAGCGAACCTGAGGAAGACAACCATCCAGGGCAACCACCATGAGCAGCAGCTGGGGCAAACTTAGCAGAAGGGAGACGGAGACGTGCAGAAAATACACAGTATTATTTTTAAGGTGGGTAAAGATGAGACAAGACACTGCATGGTTTAACTGTAGCGGATGTTTTTAATGAATAAATGTGGTAGTGTTAATGCACACATACCAGGTGCTAACTAGCACAGTGAGTAAAAAGAAATATACTACATGACATTATCATTGGACTTGAATGTCAGTCACAACAATTGGCAAGATTATGGTTACATCACCATATAGGAGTTATTCTTCCAATGCCACCCTACTTTTCGCGGGAACGCACCCCCAAACGCCTTTCTGTGGGCTCATTTGCGTCCCTCGTGGAGCCTTCTGATGCAGTGGTACTCCTAGTAGTGCGCCTCCTGCATGTAGTCACTGGCACCAAGAGACTACTGAGGCTGGACGCCTCCTCACTCTCCCCTCCAACCAATACATTGCTGCCCCCAGAAGAAGCAGTCTGAAATTGCTCAACTGCATTTGTGACCTGGATGAGTCCCCTGGCCACATCCCCACAGCAATGGCTCATTTCGACCTGCATGGCCACAGAACGACGGGACAGCACAGCTGTGTTGGTGCTCAGCTGGTTGATGGCTCTGGTGTAGCCATCTAAGCGCCCTAAGAATTGGCGATGCCTTCTTCGTTGGGACACCTGGTCCTCCTGCATCACCCTGCATAGCTCCTGTATGGCTTCATTTGACTGTCTATGTCATTCCACCACTGCTGTAGTCAGCTCCTTCAAGCAGTCCCTCATGTCTGCCATGTTGTTTGACATTGTGCAAAGTTGTGCCTGCATTAATCGCATGTTCTTTGCTTGCAGGCGCTGCACCCTCAGCATTTGGCTCTCCAGCCCACCCCAGACATTTGGACCATCATCCTCTGCTGTTCCCATCTGTGCCTGTGACCTGCGCCTCCGGGTTTGGACATTGCTGCGTTTCACCTGTGAATGGGGTCTTGTTGTTGGTGTACGCCCAGGCTGGGTTGTCTGGGGATCATGTTGGCTCTCCTCCTCTACTTCCATGGCAGGTAGTGGTGTGACTGTGGTCCTGCCTCTTGTGGGTGCAGGGTTTGTGGGGCCACATGTATCTCCACTCCTGACTGTGCCTGAGTCTCCTGGGTATCTCCGCCTTCACTATTCTCTGTCTCCTCTGCAGCTGCATCTGTGATGTGAAACAGTGCAATTTTAGTTCCCTTTATAAAACGTGTGTCACATTATGCATTTTTTGGTTCCATTAAATTACTTTCTGACACACAGTGTCTATATGTTTCACTTTCTTGTTGTACTTGTAAGCAACAATGCTGTTTTCCTTCCTACTTGCCTTTCCTCTAGGATTTGCTGCCTGTTAATCCCATAATGCATTTGGGTGTAGCAAGTAAAATGTGGACTGGAGTATGATTCTGAACACTACACCTGATCTGACTTGAGGGTATTTTTGTAGGATTCAGCATTAAATGGACATTTGCATGCATCTTACCTTGTGAAGTACTGGCCGGTGCAGAGGTGTCCAACTCCGTTACTCCAACTGCAGCTTCAGGCTGAAGTGTGGACTCCACTAGGTCCTCCAGGGGTGTACTCCCAGTTTCTGTTTGTGGTCCTCCTCCAGTCTTCTTGGCCTCGGTAAGCCTGGCAGCAACCCTCTCCTTTGCACGGCTGCGCAGGTCATACCAGCGTCTGCGCAGGTCTTCTATTGTGCGGTGGGTGACCCCCAGTGCGTTTACTTTGGATTGTATTCTGAGCCAGATTTTGCGCTTCTCTGACTCGGGGACCTGGAGTGACAACTTTCTAAAAACCTTGTCATGCCTCCTCAGAACCTCCTCAATGAGGATTTCAATTTCCTTTTTGCTGAATTTCAGCTTCCTCTTGCGATTTGCAGACTTCTCCCCAGTTGATCCTGAAGCCATGCTGATGTCCCTGAACAGTTTTCCAAATTCCAAAATGGTTCCTTCAGCTGTGCTCCTGCAGTCTGCCTCCTCCTCTGACTCTCTCAGTGCACTGGATTCAGCATGGGATGCATCACTTCCTGGTTGTGATGTCATCAAGCTGCATCAAAAATGAACTCGCTATTAGCGATTTCGCTAATTGCGATTCGCTAATAGCGATTTCGCTAATAGCGATTTCGCTAATAGCGAGTCAGTAACTAGAAATCGCAATTCCAGATTGTGATTTTTACGGATTCACAAATTAATTACAAATTTCTTGATGCATTGATTTTTGCAATTCCTTATTAGCGATTCCTTATTTTTCGCTAATAAGGAATCACAATTGCAGATTTTGATGCATGTGCCCAAGTATCCTTATATTAGGCTGATCAGCAGACAATAAGAAACGCTTCCAGGTAGTTGAAAATCCAGGAGAGGTGGCCCTACTCTGCCTCTTTCTGGCAATGACTTGCGCAAGATGGGCCTGCCCTTGGCCCGGGCTTCCCCCGGGTGCAGCCCGTACGCAGGACTGTCAAATGCACTTTATAGCGCTCAGGGTAGAAACAGGCAGCAGGTGTGGCAAGGGGCTGCCTCTAGCCCTACTGGAACCTGGGATTCAAAGTCCCTCCACGGATTTCTCTCCAACTCCGTGGGTCTTTCAAATGCGCTTTATAGCGCTCAGGGCAGCAACAGGAAGCTGGTGGGACAAGAGGCCGACCTCTAGCCCCACTGGAACCTGGGACTCAAAGTCCCTCAACTGATTTCTCTCCCGCACTGCAGGGCATTGAATTGCGCTTTATAGCACTCAGGGTAGCAACAGGCAGCAGGTGTGACAAGGGACCGCCCCTAGCCCCACTTGTACCTGGGGGCTCAAAGTCCCTCTACAGATTTCTTTTTAAGGATAAGTGTTCTTTCACAGACGAAAGACTGTAACATGCTAACCAGCATTGGCACAATTTGCCTACACTGTATGTGAAAACTAGCACAGGTGTTTGTATATTGTATCGTGGGTAAGGTAGATTAGCTTTAGGATGAGGGGTGTTGGAAAGAAATAGACCCATGTAGGCATTAGAATCATATGGCTATAAGGCTATAACCTTCAGGAGGGGACTGAGTGGAATTATAGGTTCCATTCTGGATCATTTAATTTATATCTGAATCAGAAATATTCATTTGTGATCGGCAATTACTAAACAGAGTTCAATTAAGTTTAAGTATAACAGGTTTTTAACCAAACGACAGACAAGTGGTTTGCTGAATGGTTTTGTTAAAAAAAAAACCCATTTCTTTAGGTGTAATAGGTGCACATAATAAAGCCTCTTTGCCTTGAAATTGCCACAATTCTGTTTCCCAAATACTTTTTGTCAGTTGCTCTTATCTTTCTAATACTCATAGCCTTGGATGGACAGTTTCTGAGTAAATTCATTTGAATAAATCAGCTTGTTGTTTGTGATTAGAGTCTTTTGAAGTAATGTTGGATTTTGCAAAAAAAATTGGAAACCGAGGGATATGACCTGTCGTCACCCTGAAAGTAAGGAAATTTCTTCAAGAAATTTGGGTGACTATTAGGAGGCAGAGCCTCACAATGTTTTTTCCTTGTGTGTAATTGTTTATCTTGCTAGGATAGCTAGTTCTGTGTATATAATAGTGTACATTGTCATGTTGACAATACATTTCTTTATAATTTCCCAAATTTAAATAAGGATCTTCATTATAAGTGGCATATGACTACAAATCAGACAACATTCGCTTTACAGTCTCTGTATCTCAGCCATCTGAAATAGAACCAGAAATGATTACCTCGTTAATGGAAATTTTCAAAACATAAGGTAATTGCAATATCTCAGTGGGTACCATATTTTGATATGGAACTTTTTCCCATGCTTTGCCTTCGGACAAAGACTTATGACCATGATTAAGATTGCGGTCGGTCAGACCACAGACCACTGTTACAATGGTCAGGAGACTGCCCGAAAAGCAGGCATTGATCTGACCGCCGCATTTCGATGGGACCCCCGGGCTGGCGTTCACAAATCTGACCGAACTGTTACAGTGACACGCAACTGACTGCCATTGTAAATTTCCGCCACACATGTCGCCGCCTTGCAGCATCATCAGCAGGTCCATGTACTGTGTGCCATGTACCATGCAGTGCATGACACATAGTGCTGGGAGGTGAGTGGGGCACTACATGTGCCCCCATGGCCACTTCTCAGTGGCCTATGACACCAGGGAGCCTTGTTTGGGGCCCCCCATATCACTTTCTGACAACGTTTTCATGGCGGTGTTCCCACCATGAAAAGGCTGTCAGCAAGGGATATCCAAATCCTGACGGCAGTGCCTGGCTCGGCACCGCTGTCAATTAGGGTTGTGACTCCGACCGCCGCCTTGTTGGGATCTGAGATCCCGACGGCAGTGTGGACTCGGACCGCTGTGGTCCGACTGGCAGCATCATAATGCGGCGGTCGGACCGTAGGGCTGTCGGCGGTCGGGCTGCCACCAACGGCCTGTCAGTGGCAGTCTGACCGCCATCATACCAGCCCCTACGCTGTGATGTTTGCAGAGTAAAGATTTCTTAGAGCTCTGTGAGATGAAAGATCCAGCTGCAGTTCACAAATCTCAGTTTGTGCAACTGTTCTTTCTTGAACCTAGTATTGATTTGGTAGCAGCAGTACAGTGATCATTGTTGCTAATCATAGGATGGGAAGAAACACTGCTAGAGTGGTCCAGACATTGGACCAAGGTGGAATCAAGTGCCTGTCATGAAACCAATGATAAGCATGAAGCAATCTATGGTGTAAAGTATCTTTGGAGTGTGGTAAAAATCCTCTGAAACAAATCCAGCGTCATTCTCATATTCAGTTGTTTCTAGAAAAGGCATCAATTCGACTGATGTGGTACTTCATGGTAGATCTCAGAGTTGCATGAAACATTTGCAACTGTAGTGATGAGGACATCAGATTCATTGTTGAAGTGCATTGCTCTATTTAGAGTAGAAGAGGCAGTATGCTCCAATATCCCCAGCTGGGAACTCAAGTTATTGGTGTTACTGCTCTCATTAAGGGGTATTTCATTCAGAGTAAGGAAATGCTGATAGGTTTTACTCTGAATCTTTCTCGGCGTCTTCAATGGTCTACTGTAGAGAATCGTCCAAATAGTGTTTTTTCACATTGTTGAAGGACACCTGTCTGTTCTTCCATGAACCAAAGGAGGCAGAATGACAGTTCTTTTACCTTTTACCACAAAGACTGCAACAGGTTGCCTGTAACATGCTTCAAAAGCTTGCTTGTTGTGGATCTTTTCAGTTTTCATGAACTCGATCCTCTATTTTTGGGATGCACCCGTCAGCAATGGTTTCAACCTTCTGTACGTAGGCGGTGGTTTCAGAATGGTTCACATTCGATAGGTTGTCTCTGACCTCTTGGATACTCTGTAAGACATTCAAATGTTTTTCCACATCAAACTTTAATTCTTCTGCCACCTTCCCTAGATTATCTAGGCCAGGCACATACATAGGAACTCGGAAGAGAACCTTGTATGGCGTGCGTCCACCCAATCAATCAACTAATCAGGTGGCTTGTAAAGCATGACAACTCACTTTTAAGGGTCTGAAGGCACTGGGGGGGCAGTTGGTCCATTGAAGGCGCTGTGGTTCAGTCAAAGAGCCTGGTCTTGAGGTCCTTCCTGAATTGAGGCAGTGATGGTGATTGCCTGAGGTGGAAAGGCAGGGTGTTCCTAGTCTTTGCTGCAAGGTAGGAGAAAGATCTTCTACTGGCTGTGGTCTTGCAGATACGCGGGACGGTAGCCAGGGCCAGTTGAGCAGAGCAGAGGTCTCTGGTGGGTGCGTGGAATGCAAAGCGGTGGTTAAGTTATGCAGGTCCCGCGTCGTGTAGGGCTTTGCAGGCATGTGTGAGGAGCTTGATGGTGGGGGACGTTGAGGATGAGTCTGGGGGAGTTGTTCTGAATGTTCTGCAGTTTCTTGAGAATTTTCAGGGTAATGCCGGCGTAGAGTGCATTGCTGTAGTCGATTCTGCTACTGATGAGTGCGTGGGTGACCATCTTCCTGGTCTCAGTGGGGATCCACTTGAATGTCTTTTGGAGCAGGCATATTGTGTGGAAGCAGGATGATGAGATGGCGTTGATCTGGTGGCTCATGGTGAGCGAGGAGTCCAGGGTGATGCTGAGGTTCTGTGGGTGGGGGTTCAAAGTGCTGCAGGCCACCAGCAATCGTCCCAGGCGGAGGGGGTGGAGCCCATGATGAGGACTTCACCCTTCTCTGAATTGAGCTTGAGGCAGCTGTTCTTCATCCAGGTAGCGACAGCCTTCATGCCCTCGTGAAAGTCGTTAAATTAAAATAAATGTTGGGCTTATAAGGGGATATGCCATTTCACTACTTGTAATGTGTGTGGACTTTAAATTAAGTTGAGTTTCCTGGATTGGCTCCACATTACCTCAGTTTCCAATGTAATTTGTGTCCAGGAAACCTGGGGTATGGACCCAATTCATGTTGAGGGGCTCTCTTCTTACTTTTTACCATCTATAACGTCCCCAGCAGGGCTGGCTAAAGAAGGTTTACAGATCTTAATATCAAACTTATTGCCTGTGATCATTAGAAGCTCGGGTTCTGGTTACCATTTAAGGGTGGTTCTGATTTGGTGGTGGTCATTTTTTATAACAATGTGCTTGATTCCTCTTGTAGTGTTGTTGTTCATACCCCATGATGCAGGCTTAGAAGCATTCTTGCACCCAATTCATTCTAAACATTTTATTTTTTGGGCAGGTGACTTCAATATTCAGAAATGTTCCCTTCCAGCAAGACGTGTGTGGTGTTACTAATGCTGATTGAATTAATGGGTGATTGAATTTCGCATTTCCCACACAATGACTATGGGAAAGCATTGTGGGCCAGATGTACAACCATTTGCTTTTGCGACTCGCAAATTGCGAAAAATTGTGAGTCGCAATTTGCGTGTCGCAAAAGCAAATGTACAACAGTGTCAGAGACACTGTTAGCGATTTCCAATGGGGTCGCAAAATGCGAGGCTCATGAATATTAATGAGCCACTTGCAATTTGCAACCCCATTGGGAATGGCTGGCCCTCCCAGGGATGGTGGCCTGCCGGGCTCAGCAGATCTTCATGTCTGGGACTGCTTTTAAATAAAGCAGTTTTTTTTTTCATGCAGCCCGTTTTCCTTAAAGGAAAACGGGATGCATTTAAAATAAAAAATGAAACGTTTTCATTTCATTTTTTAAGGGCAGGCAGTGGTCCCTGGGACCACTGCCTGCCCTTAAAACATATTTTCACATGCATTCCCAAAGGGGACAAGGTCCCCTGGGGACCCCTTCCCGTTCGCGAATGCTTTACCACTTACTTGAAGTAGGTGGTAAATTGCGACTGTTTTGCGACCGCAATTGCGGTTGCAAAACAGTCATACATAGGGCCCAGACTCTCTATTAGGAAGGGACGCCCTTGAAACGCCCCTTCCTAATAGCGAGTCGCAAATACTAATTAGCGAGTCACAAATAAATTGCGACTTGCTAATTAGGGTTTTTACATGTCCCTTAGGTATTTTTGCATGCACAAACAGGTCGCAAACCCATTTGCGCATGCAAAAATACTTCATACATCTGGCCCTGTATTCTTTAATCTTTAAGTATGACCTTACACTACTGGAGGGTAGATGTATAGATGATAATGAACAGATCTTCTCTTTTATTAGTAGAGATGCCCACACTGCCATTGATCAAGTTCTGATATCTTCCTCTGTTAGTAATTTGGTCTGTTTCCCTGGAATTATTCTGACAGCTGTAAGTGACCACAACCCATAAGTTATTTCAATGTTTCTTCAGGCAAAAAGTATTAAAGAAACAACATGTCTCACTAATGTCACTCCAGTTGTTCCTAATGATACCCGTATCAAATGGGTAGTGGTCGATCCCTGTTGTGTGCAGCAGAAATTATTAATTAAGAACTCAGCTAAGTTCAGCTACTGTTTGGGCAAAGATGTAGACCATGATAAGTTATTACATGACTTTGGGTAAATCACTAGGGGCTCATTGCATTACTAACACAACCTTTCAGATCAAATAAAACAAATAATTATGGGTGGTTTGATCAATCGTGTGCCCAAGCATCCAAACTACTACGGACTGCCTTGCATAGCTTCCTCATGGATTATACAGCTATTAACCAATTGCGGAAGAACTACAACCTGACAATACCTGCTAGGAAGAGGGCGCTACAAGAGAAGGCTTGGTCAAATCTGGCCCAGCCTGCTGAGATGAATGATATGACTTTGTTCTGGAACACAGTAAATGCTCCTTTTTTTAAAAGTGATACATTTCCTGAATCCACTTCTTTTATCTCTCACTAATCGTGGGTCACCCACTTCTTGGGTATTTTTGATTCACCAAGGGAGATAATTTCCCGGTAGAAGGCGGTAGTGAGAACTACCTGAATCCTAACCCTTTGAAAATTACCCTGGATGAGGCTCTCCTTGTCCTAGAACAGAGTGCAAAGGAGAAGGCACCAGGCCCCGACGGGAACCGTACAATTGACAAGTTTAAAGCAATAGGAGAACTATGGGGTTCCATACTGACCCAGGTGTTCAATGCGACTGTTGAGGGCATGATTACCTCTTCTTGGGATGTATCAATTATAGTGCCTATTTTTAAGAAGGGGGATAAATCTGACCCTAAATGTTATTGTTCTATTTCCCTCCTGAACTCCTCAGCTAAATTTGTGGGCAAGGTTCTTTTACAGAGACTAGAGAAGTGGGCTACAGATAGATCTATCTTGTAAGATGTACGATTTGGATTTAATAGGGGGCTGGGGACGGTGGATTAGTGTGTGAACCTTGATCTGCTCATTGGGAAGTACACTAAAGCTAAGCCAGGGTCTTGTTATTTATGTTTTTCTGACCTTAGCAGCACTTTTGACTTGGTTGACCACTCGATCCTTTGGTCTACCTTGATTTTCCTTGGTGTCCCTATGGATAGGGTCTCCTTCCTTTCGCGGCTGGCTGTATGAAAATGTGTCCATAAAACTCTGGTGTGGCCCTAACAGGGAGTGTTCCCCTTCATTCAAAATCAAGAGGAGAATTAGACAGGGTTGTGTTTTGGCTCCTCTTTTGTTCCCACTTTTGGCACCCTACAGGCTCTGGAGGTCGACGCACCTATCATCATTGGGCATCCGGTACCCGCACTGTTGTATGCTGATGACACTGTTCTGTTATCAAGGACGCCTGTTGGTCTGCAGAAACTGATGAACTCATTCGGCAACTTTATGGGGGGTAGGCAAATGAAGATCAATAAGTCAAAAACATACATAATGGTGTGCAGGAAAAAAAAGCATAAGTGTAGGACCTTTTACATCGGGGGCTCCACAATTGCAAGGGTAAATTCATTCTGCTATTTGGGGATTTTATTTTCTAATAATGGCTTATGGTCCCAACAAACACAAAATGCTCGCTTAAAAATGAGCAGAGTCTGTGAAGGAGTTTTTAGGTTCTCTCACAAACTTGGCAGTGACCCAGTTAAGGAAATGATTGATATACACAAGGCGAGAGGGCTATCAACTGCCACATTTGGTGGCATGGGTTTGGGTTATCCACCTAGTAGGCCTCTTCAGGCAGAGGAGAACATTTTTCTTAGATGCCTGTTATGTAAACCAGCCTATGTGCCATCTTGTATTGTTCATAAGGAGACTGGGGTATGCTATTTGGAGGACCTGCTCCTGTTGAAGCCTTTACTACTGTGGTATTCCTTCTGGGCAAAAGCTGAGAAATGTTTTACTTAATCAATTATTTTAGATTGCTTAGCATTAGATCATGTTTTTTAAAACACCCTCGCTCTCCTATGTAAACAAATCTCTCACATTGCTAATTAATATACCCATATAGCTTTACCTACATAGTATTTTAACCCTTGATAAGCGCGTAATCAAGGCCTCTTTCCTAAGTTACAGACAAGAAAGTAAAGCCCACTAAGAATCAATGAAGTCTACGGTCACCTCATATATATTGAATGTTTCTCAGGAGGGATGTCAACTTTACCTGTCCTGGGTGACTAATCTCCACCATCGTTTAGTTTTAACTAGTCCACGGCTGGGTATAGTACAGCATCTAGTTGCCTTTCGTGATATGAAGCATCGACCTTCAGATATGACCCCTTGCCCTTGTGATGGCTCTTCAAGGCAAAGCACAAAGCATTTAATTTTATTTTATCAATTCTATGAGGGTTTAAGGAAACATTATTTAAAACCGATCTTTCTCACACTGAATATCAGGAATTTTAAAATTGCACTGCGATATTTGTTTGCACTTGGGAATCGCTCAGTATGCTTTAACACTTCTCTCTTTATACAGGGGGAAATTTGTCTTAAGAAAAGTATAATATTTTAGAGGCCGGGATGTTTTTATATGTGCTGTTCTTGACTATAAATATTGTATGTTGTTTTTTAATTCTGTATTTATTGACGATGTGTTGTTATTTTATGTACTTTTATGGCCACCATGATTGTGCCAAATAAAGATTTTGAATTGAATCGAATAAACTGCCCCCATTGCTACCAGACACTACAAATTCTTTTTGACCACTGAAGCATTTTCATTTGTCTTTGGCCACACCCATAGGAATCAAGAACAGGAAACAATGGCTACCAATATGTATTTATATCGGTTGACCAAATTTATTGGGCCAATGCTTTCCAAATAAATTACCATGAAAGGGATGTTGGAGACCATGAGGGGAGTTGGCAGGGGTCTCATAACAGTAGATGGTTTAATCAGCCGACAAATGTCACACTTCCTGGCATAGTCTCTAGTCTGTTTATATAAACAAGGCCATCAGCAGCATTGCTGTTGCATTGCTACGGTTGCATTAACCCCAGCATGGGAAGATGCCAATCCCTCATTAGCTTTCTTGAGTAAGTCTAATCTGGCAGCTTGTTAGGTTTTATCCTGTCTTCCACTCTTGGGAGATTGTCTACAGGAGTATGATCTGAATGAAGGGTGTAGGAATATTTAGGAGGAAAGCATGTGGGAGGCTTTCTGCCTTGTTTGGGGGTATGATTGGCTGTTAAAATAATTGTGTGGATCTTTGTCTGAGATCTGGTTAATGGTGCTACTCTGAAAGTCTGGATCACATCTTTTGAAGCCACGTCAGCCTCACAGTTTTCTTTAGCATGAAATCCATCATGCTGATGGCCCAAAGAGTGCCTCACATAAACCAACAGAAGCAAATCTTGTTAGGCAGCTACCCTTCCCCATAGCTATTTATCTTTAATCAATTTTTCCTCGCATCCTTGAATCCATTCAACCTCAATGTTGCGAATCAATATTGTACCCACAGAAGGATGAATCCGACACTATGAGTGTGGGAACTGATGGATTAGCCTTTTGTAACGAAAGTAACAAGACATGAAATTCTGCATGTTGCACAGTGCTATCGCCTAAGATCTTACTGTAGGTGCGTTGTGGATAGAATTCACCATCTTTCACAACACCTTGTGCTGCTGCACAAGCTGCGGAGTACTTGAATTTAGTTCCTAAAACAATGGGTAAGGCTAGTGGAGTATGAGGAATATGTTGTTCATATGGAGAAAGACTTGTGTACGAAGTGTGGGATCATACTCAAACTTTACATCTAGTGCTCTTAATGAAGAGGCCCACTGCACCCACTTCAAGAATTAGGAATGCTGCCCTTTGTGCCTGCCTCTAGTGCCGGTACAGGAGAAGCCACAATCATTAGTTTCCTCTGCACCAAAGTGCGTTCTTTCAAGGTAGACGTTTGCAGAGCTGTGAGAACGTTTTCAATAGAAGCAAAACATGCTTCAGCTGGAGAGTATAAGTGAGAATTATATGCAATAGGAAGAGTCTGTCTCTCATTATATATCATATAAGTATAACCAAAGGGACTTGGTATGACCTCGAAGGTTGGTCCTACTGTCCCTAATTTGTAAATATTTTGCCTTGAGCATGTCTGCTTGCAAAGCACATAAGATATCAGAATGCCTGCTTGTTGGACTTGGCCCTTTTTGCAGGGTCATCCCTAAACCTTTTGCCTTCCTCCTAGCTTTTTTTTCTGACATGGTGTTGGTGGTTTTAGGACTCTGGGCACTTTAGCACTGCTGTTCAGTGTAAAGTGCGTGTGCTCTCTGTGGTAAACATGGTAAAGATTGGTCTACACCTGTTTGGCCTATTTAATTTACCTGTCAGTCCCTTGTAAAGTGGTATCTCATATACCCAGGGCTGGTAAGTTAAATGCTACTGGTAGGCTTGCTACTGGTTGCACCACCCACCAAAGTAGCCTTGCAAACCTGTCTCAGGCCTCTGACGTGGCACCTAAAGTGTGTGCCATGTCTGTGACCCCCCTTTTACTACATGTCAGTCACCCCTAAGGTAGGCCCTAGCTAGCCCTATGGGCAGGGTGCATTGTAGGTAAAAGGTAGGACATGTACCTTAAGTGTGTGACATGTCCTGGTAGTGACAAACAGCCATTTTGGTTTCTCACTACTGTGAGGCTGCCCTCCCATAGGAATGCATTGGGGATTCCCTGATAAGTGTTTCAGTGGTAATTCCTGATATGAGAGAAGCAGCATGGTCAAGTTTGGTATATTTGGAATAGTGATAATAAATGCTATGCAATGGTGTGCGCAGATTTATTATAACTATTTTAGAAATGCCACTTTTAGAAGTTGGCATTTCTGTGTGCTATGTGTCTGCCTTTCTGATGTGGCTTGCATGTCTGGCTTTGACGTGACAGGGGCTGGTGAGGTGTGTGTGGCTCCAGGGAGGGCAGGGTGAGTCAGCGCTAGGCTGAATAGGGCTTCTGCATTTGGAGTAGTGGGAGAGTAGTCCCCTGACCCTGAATAGGTCTGTGCCTGCCTATGTGAATGCTGGCTCTGCCCCCCTGTGGTGTGTCTGATGACGAGCCCCCACCTAAAGAGGAGCCTTGTCAACAAAGCGCTCCAAAAAACCCCAGAACCAGTCTAGGCTGGTTCCCCCAAGCCCTGTGCCAGGGCAGACAAAGAGAATATTGGTATAAATATTGGGGCTGTGACCCCATGAAAATGTTGTGCTTTTGGGCTTCCAGGCGACTTGCTGCTGCTGGGCCCCAGGAGGAACCACCACAAGGGACTGCATCCCTGCTGGAGGGCCCGGAGTGCTGGCCTGCCTGGGCCCAGCTTTTGCCCCCTGGAACTTTTGACCTGAGCGCCCTGTGTGCGCTAAAATATCTCTCCCAGGACGGGGAGAGTGCTGGGGCTTCGCAGCGTGGAGCTGCAACCTATTTAGAGGGAATCCTGACGTGGGGATTCCCCCGCATTTTGTCGATCGGAGCGGGAGCCCACCCCGCTCTCATGCATTTTTGAAAAGCGGGTGCCCACCCCGCATTGCCGCTTTTGTGGCGGGTGCCCACCCCGCTTGTGTGCTTGTTTAGAACGGCGGGAGCCCACCCCGCACTTCGCCGCAAGGAGATCACCGCCGCGGCCCGAGATGAAGGAGAGAGAGCCGCCGCCTCCCCAAGCGGCCCGAAAGCCAGGCGGCCTTGCCTGGTTGTGGGCGGGGCCGAAGAAGAGGCAGCGCGACGCACGCAGGGCTCCCGTGTTGGAGAGGAGAGCCCCGCGTGCAGCCCAGACCGTCCGGAGCCTCGCGGGCTCCGGCAGAGAGACTGAAGAAGTCAGCAGTGGTCCCGGGGCAGGAGGATCTCCTGAGACACATTGCCGCTGCCTTTCCCCCTGCTGCAGTGAGACCGCCGGAGTCCCCGAAGGAGTCCCGGTGAGTGGGGCTGAGCCTCTGATCATTTCCGCCCGGGTGACTAGCAGCAACAACCTTGCTGGGTGTCAGAATTGCCTATTGGCCCACTTGCATAGAGACAGAATCACGTAGATCCCAACGCCCCTCCAAGGCTCCCCCGCCGACAGCTAATAAACCTGCACGACTAGGAACCCTCAGGGGGGAAAGGGGTAGGGGACAGAGAAGAGACTGCCAAGTCTTCACCGGGTCTTCTTTCTTCCTGAACACTCTATGGTTGAATGAACTTCATGCTGCTACTGTTGGTGAAGCTGTAATATTTTCAAAGGACAACATGTAATCTTAGCACTTGTAATTTTATTAATTAATAACTTGTACTATACTTAAATTACATACGTGATGTATTCTTGGCCTTTGCCTCTCTTCTGTTTGTGTATGTTTGAGAAACTATGCTTCTTATTTCTTTCTGCAACATAAGACAGTTCTATTAATTGGCTCAATAACTCTCGGTAATTTCTTATATACTGTATTGATAATTTCCCTTAAAACCACAAAAATCGGACAGTGGACCAAAAGCAACCAATAAGGCACCAATCACATGAAGTCACCAATTCAAATCAGGCAATACAAAAGTATCATGTGTGCACGTCTCCAAAGGTACCCCCTGTCCAAGGGCACTCCCCTGAAACCAGGGGCAACAAAATGGAAAAACTAAATCAGAGCTGCACCACTTTACAGGGAACTTAAATTCATGTAAATAGTCAATGTTCAATGAAGCAGTTGTACAGAGATCCAATTTTCTCTTCTTTATTAGTTCAATCTTCAAGAACAAACAGCCAACGCGTTTCGTCCTGAAACACAGGACTTCATCAGGGCATTGATAAGTCTATATGGACCAAGGTAAAAATAGAGGTAATAACCTCAAACGAATGGACAAACAGGCAATGGTGACAATCGCACCAATACGTAAAGCTCATATATCAAGCCAGCAGATGATCCGATTAAATAAAGATGATAGACTGTCCAATAAGCGTCCAAATTATTTATATCGATTAGAGATCAGCAATAATTAATACAGAGCGCGTTCTGAACGCCGAATACCGGGTGGCGTGAGACTTCCCACTACGAAGTATGTTCGTCGAGTTCTGGATATGTCCAAAGGAGCGCTGATTGTACAATAACAGATCAAGCTTTTGATTTATCATACCACGCGCTCTGTATTAATTATTTCTGATCTCTAATCGATATAAAGAATTTGGACGCTTATTGGACAGTCTATCATCTTTATTTAATCGGATCATCCGCTAGCTTGATATATGAGCTTTACGTATTGGTGCGATTGTCACCATTGCCTGTTTGTCCATTCGTTTGAGGTTATTACCTCTATTTTTACCTTGGTCCATATAGACTTATCAATGCCCTGATGAAGTCCTGTGTTTCAGGACGAAACGCGTTGGCTGTTTGTTCTTAAAGATTGAACTAATAAAGAAGAGAAAATTGGATCTCTGTACAACTGCTTCATTGAACATTGACTATTTACATGAATTTAAGTTCCCTGTAAAGTGGTGCAGCTCTGATTTAGTTTTTCCTTGATAATTTCCCTTACCTATCGTCTTATTATCTATTCCTATGTATTCTTCTGTCTTGTTTCTTCTAACTTCTTGTCTTGTTTTCTTCTAGGAAAATTTTATTCTACTCAACTATTTACTGAGGCGCAATATCTTCATAAGGTAAGTATTGTTTCTATACTTGTAACCTATTGAATTCAGTTGCGTATTCACCTCTAAGAGTCTTGCCAATTATTTCACTCAGTAATATTATTTAGTTTGCCTTATCAACTAGCTGAACTGAATACTCTTGAACTAAGAATGACCTTCTGTGTTGCTCACAGACTCCTTCGTTTTAATGACCTTCTGTATTTTTAAATGTCTTTGTCATGCAATGCTTCCCAAAACTTAACTTAAACAACTAAGAAATAAGCAGCTCTGTTATTTCTCACAGAACGTTACATCAAAGGAAACTCCTCGCAGAATTCTAAATAATCTTCCGGTTTGCTTCTGTTGCCCAGGAAACTCTAACTACGAACTGTTACTGCGCAGGCTCTTTGGTTAAACACTAGCGTCCTAGAAATGCGCAGACTCCACACAGCATGGAACGAGCTTACTTGAATTTACTGCTCGGACTCTCTCCACGGTAAGCTTCTCTCCTGGAATGAGACGGGAACCTAGAAACAACGCACTTTAACGCCGCCACTAGCCTGACTAAACGCGACACTTCTAAACAGCAACCGTCTCCTCTGGAATCTCAGGTGAAGTGCGAGATTCCAGAGGGAGCGCCTCATGACCGGGTGCCATGTTGACTAGAAGGCTGACCTTTTCTCCTCTGCTTGCGGCCATCTTAGAATTCCGCCGAATTCTAATTAGCTGATTTTGAACCCTTGGGTGCCAATAACGAGGAACCTTCCATAATATGGCATAAACAATTTCTTTACCTTGCCTTAATTCCTTACGGTCTCTGACAGAACCCCCTCGCAAGGCAGATCCCTCGGGCCTGGGTTTGTAAAGATACTTCTTGTGGAAGGCTCTTACTAATCGTGGAGCATGAACTTCAGAAGCCCACTCCCATGATCTTTCTTCAGGACCATATCCTTTCCAGTCTATTAAGTAATACACTTGGCCTTTCTTTTCTTTAGAATCTAGAATTTGCTTAACCTCAAACTCCACTCCCTGTTCTGTTTGCACTGGAGGAGTTGGTGCACTCTCTCGAAGCCCTTTAGCTGTTTTCTTAAGTAAGGAAATGTGGAATACAGGATGTATTTGTAAGCCTTCTGGAAGCTTCAGCTTATATGATACTGCATTGATTTTTTTCTCAATCTCATATGGCCCTAAAAATCTGGGTGGAAACTTCCTGTTCCCTCTTAATCTCATGTTTCTTGTGCTTAGCCAAACCTTGTCTCCATCTTGAAACTCATTTCCCTGTCGTCTCTTCCTATCTGAATAGAATTTGTAACTTTCTTTGGCCTTAGTTAGATTGGTCATTGCAGAAGTATGAATATTGGCCATGTGCTGAACCAAATCTTTAACTGCAGGGACATCTGCCTCTTGAAAACTTAAGGATAAGTTTGGATGTCTTCCAGTGTTCAGAAAGAAAGGAGAGTGGCCAGTGGAAGAGTTCTCCGCATTATTAAATGCAAACTCAGCTGTCCATAGATGCTCGGGCCAATCCCCTTCTTGATCCAATAAATATAGTCTAAGGTACTGCTCTAACTCTTGATTTGCCCTCTCTGTCTGACCATCTGTCTCTGGATGGAAACTGGTGGAATATCTAGTCTCTATTCCCAACTTTCTTGCAAATGCCCTCCAAAAATGGGAAAGGAATTGTGAGCCCCGATCCGAAATTAGTACCTTGGGAATGCCATGGGCTCTCACAATCTGCTGACTAAACACCTGTGCTAATTTCTTTGCAGTGGGGATTCCCTTTAAAGGAATAAACCTAGCCATCTTGCTGTAAGCGTCCACACAAACTAGAATGGTGTCATATCCCTGACTGGATGGCAAATCTACAATTAAATCTAATGTCACTGTGCCAAGGATGTGGTGGATTTGGTAAGGGCTGCAATAAACCAGTTGGAGAATGTCTATCAGTTTTTCCCCGAGCGCACAACTCACAAGTGGCTACATACTGCTTGATATCCCTGGACATTTGTGGCCACCAGAATTGCCTTTTGATTAATTCTTCTGTTTTACGTACTCCTTTATGTCCTGATAATTGATGATCATGACATTCCTTCAACGCCTTGCTCTGAAGTTCTGGAGTTGGTAAATATAAGGCACCATCATGATACGGCAATTGGTTTCTGATATCTCTTCTTGAATCTTGAGCGACCCACTCTTCCATCTCACGAGAATTTATGACTTGTTGAATGGGATGCTCACCGGTCTCACATAAGGTTGCACTAATAACCCGTTCCTTAGGAATGATGGTCTGTTCCTCAACTTTCTCTGTTACTCCTTCGGGTCCAACCTCGATAAGACATCGGCCTTACCATTCTCAGAACCAGGGCGATAAGTTATGACGAAGTCATAATCTGAAAAATAAAGTGACCAACGTAACTGGCGTGGTGTTAAGGTTTTTGCTGACTTCAGGAATTTCAAATTCCGATGATCTGTAAGAACTGTAACGGTATGCCTTGCGCCCATGAGATAATGTCTCCAATCTTTAAAGGCATCCTTAATCGCTAGCAACTCCTTTTCTGTAATTGTATAGTTTACCTCTGCTGGTGACAGCTTTCGAGATCGAAAAGCCACCGGGTGCAATTGTCCAGTTCTCTTGTGCCTTTGTGATAACACTCCCCCTAAGGCTAAGTTGGAAGCATCAGTTTCCACATTAAATGGCTCCATGGGGTCTGCATGCAGCAACACTGGAGCGGTCGTGAAATCTCGCTTTAATGCCTCGAAAGCAGCCTCAGCACTCGTTGACCATTCAAAAGGCGTACCCTTCTTAAGGAGTTGTGTAAGCGGAATCAGCTTCTGAGAGAAATTCTGGATGAACCTTCGATAAAAGTTTGCAAATCCAATAAAACTTTGGACTTCTTTTACTGTCTTGGGTGATTTCCATTCAGTTACTGCTTTCACCTTCTGCTGATCCATTGTGATGCCTGTGGATGATAATACAACACCCAGAAATTCCACTGTCGACACACTGAAGGCACACTTTTCCAGTTTCACAAACAAATTGTTCTCTCTTAACTTTTGCAGTATTCCCTTCACCTGTTCTTCATGTTCCTCTTCTGTGTTTGAGTAGATAAGAATATCATCAATATAGACAATGGCACATTGATCTATAAAATCCTTCAGCACATCGTTTATAAAGTGTTGAAAAGCCGCTGGAGCATTGCACAAACCGTAGGGCATCACTTGATACTCATAAAGCCCATACTTAGTTCTAAAGGCAGTCTTCCATTCGTCGCCCTCACAAATTCGCACCAGATGATAGGCTCCCCCTAGGTCAAGCTTGGTATAGACCTTAGCTTCCTTGACTTGATCTAACAACACAGAGATCAATGGCAACGGATATCTGTTCTTGACTGTGATTCGGTTGATTGCTCTGTAGTCTATACAAGTTCTTAACTCGCCTTCTTTTTATGGAATAAAGAAAAGCGGAGAGGAAACCGGGGACTGGGATGGGCGGATGAAACCATTCTCCAAGTACTTTCGAATATATTCTTTTAAATGCACATTCTCTTTTTCTGTGAGAGCATAGACAAGTTTGCTCCAGGTTCCAGTTCAATCTTACAATCAAAGGGTCTATGTGGAGGTAACTTTTCTGCCTCAATTTCACTGAAGACATCCTCAAACTGCGTATTGACGAGGGATTTCTGTTGTGTGAATCACACAAATTGTGGAATCTACTTCACACAGGTGTAAAGCGGATGTTTGTGGTACGTGAGGTTCATCTTGCTGATAACAATTCTCTTTACAGAAAACGGAATCCAATGCGATAGTGCGAGCGGTCCAATCGATTGTGGGGTTGTGTTCGGTCAGCCAAGGTAACCCCAAAATCAATTGGAACTGGGGAGCATCGATCAAATTGAACTGTAGGATCTCAACATGCCCATCTGTTGTTCTCATCTTGACTGGTTCCGTGTGATTGATTATGGGCCCAGATGATAAATTGGTGCCATCTACAGCTCAGACGGCTTCACTTCTTTCTTTCTTGAGAAACTGCAATCCAACCTTGCTAGCGAACTTTTGATCGTAAAAATTTCGAGTGGCTCCTGAGTCCACCATCACAGAAACATTCTCTAAGCGTAGATTTTGGAACTCAAGTGACACTGTAATTACCAAATGGGGAGAAGACGCCTGTAAAGTATTGGCTAATAGATGATTCTGTGGAGTTGGCTTTGAATCTGCACTCACCAATTCAACTCCGCTCACTGGTGGTGGGAGTTTTCCTTCACTGGTTGCTTAGGTTTTCTTGGACAATTCCTCACAAAATGCCCTCCATTCCCACAATATAAACACAAATTGTTCTGTCTTCTCTTTTCCTTTTCTTCTTTGGATAATGGCCCACGGATGGTTCCAATTTGCATTGGCTCCGATCCTTGTGATACTTCTCCAGATCTAGAACCTTCTGTCCTTATTCGATCGAACCTTGGAATACTGGAGCGATAATCTCGTTTTCTCTCTCCTTTCCGCTCATTTTGACGAAAGTCAATTTCTAATACCAAATCTATTAGAGCTGACACCTCCGTAGGTCTATTTGGCACTTGAGCAAGAGCGTCCTTCAACTCATCCTTTAAACCCCTATAGAACACTGCAGCTCTTTTACTTTCTGGCCAATCAGTCTCTACGATTAACTTATTGAACTGGGCCAGATAAGCTATCAACTCTCGATTTCCTTGTCGTAAATCTAAAAGTTCATTATCAGTAGCTTGGGATGCTCTTCGTCGATCAAAAATTCGAAGGAATTCTTTTTTGAACTCTTCTAAATCATAAAGAATGGGGTCATTTCGAGAAACTAATGGCATCGACCAAGAGGCCGCATCCCCACTAAGATATGACAGTACGAAAGCCACTCGCGACTTTCGCATCGGGGAAAACTGCGGGTCGACACATGAAATGTAGTGTACACTGTGTCAGGAATATTTGGGCCTTCTGTGGATCCCCTGCAAAACGCTCTGGGGGAGCTAGTGGGATTACTGGTGACAATGAATGTATGACCTGTGTAGCTAACTTGGGTTGTGAACTAGCATCTGTTACTTTACTAAAAACTTCATCTTGCAAAACTGTAGGTTTAAAATTGTGACCAGGAACTGCCTCATTAAATTTTATTGCCAAATCTGCGGTTTCTCTCCTGGCCAATAGAACATCTTGCCTTAAATCCCTATTCTCCTCCCGAACTGCCACTATCTCTTTTTGTATCCCTTCCAAAATTTCACCTAGTCTCTTCAAATCTAAACCTTCCGCCATTCTGCCCGGATGCAAGTTTTTAAACTTGGGCTCTTCACTCTGTCAGAATTGCCTATTGGCCCACTTGCATAGAGACAGAACGACGTAGATCCCAACGCCCCTCCAAGGCTCCCCCGTCGACAGCTAGGAACCCTCAGGGGGGAAAGGGGTAGGGGACAGAGAAGAGACTGCCAAGTCTTCACCGGGTCTTCTTTCTTTCTGAACACTCTATGGTTGAATGAACTTCATGCTGCTACTGTTGGTGAAGCTGTAATATTTTCAAAGGACAACATGTAATCTTAGCACTTGTAATTTTATTAATTAATAACTTGTACTATACTTAAATTACATACGTGATGTATTCTTGCCCTTTGCCTATCTTCTGTTTGTGTATGTTTGAGAAACTATGCTTCTTATTTCTTTCTGCAACATAAGACAGTTCTATTAATTGGCTCAATAACTCTCGGTAATTTCTTATATACTGTATTGATAATTTCCCTTACCTATCGTCTTATTATCTATTCCTATGTATTCTTCTGTCATTGTTTCTTCTAACTTCTTGTCTTGTTTTCTTCTAGGAACATTTTATTCTACTCAACTATTTACTGAGGCGCAATATCTTCATAAGGTAAGTATTGTTTCTATACTTGTAACCTATTGAATTCAGTTGCGTATTCACCTCTAAGAGTCTTGCCAATTATTTCACTCAGTAATATTATTTAGTTTGCCTTATCAACTAGCTGAACTGAATACTCTTGAACTAAGAATGACCTTCTGTGTTGCTCACAGACTCCTTCGTTTTAATGACCTTCTGTATTTTTAAATGTCTTTGTCATGCAATGCTTCCCAAAACTTAATTTAAACAACTAAGAAGTAAGCAGCTCTGTTATTTCTCACAGAATGTTACTTCAAAGGAAACTCCTCGCAGAATTCTAAATAACCTTCCGGTTTGCTTCTGTTGCCCAGGAAACTCTAACTACGAACTGTTACTGCGCAGGCTCTTTGGTTAAACACTAGCGTCCTAGAAATGCGCAGACTCCACACAGCATGGAACGAGCTTACTTGAATTTACTGCTCTGACTCTCTCCACGGTAAGCTTCTCTCCTGAAACGCGACGGGAACCTAGAAACAACGCACTTTAACGCCGCCACTAGCCTGACTAAACGCGACGCTTCTAAACAGCAACCGTCTCCTCTGGAATCTCAGGTGAAGTGCGAGATTCCAGAGGGCGCGCCTCATGACGTTCTAATGTAACACCGGGTGCCGTGTTGACTAAAAGGCTGACCTTGTCTCCTCTGCTTGCGGCCATCTTAGAATTCCGCCGAATTCTAATTAGCTGATTTTGAACCCTTTTGGGTGCCAATAACGAGGAACCTTCCATAATATGGCATTAACAATTTCTTTACCTTGCCTTAATTCCTTACGGTCTCTGACACTGGGTGCTGGGGGCATTTTGGTTGTTTTTCACAGCTGCACCGCAGTTGCGGGCAGCTGCAACGTATGGGGCAAGTTGATATTTAGGAGTCCCGGAGAGGGGCCGCCCCAGAGCACAGTGGTGCCCGGGCTAATTGGCCACAGCTGCACCGCGAGAGAATGCGGGCAGCCACATCACGGGGGCATTTTCTCTTCCATGAGAAAGGAGTGAGATACCCTCCCCTGCCGCAGCGCATTGCGCACTTTGCTTCTGCTACTTTTACAGCTACGCTCTGACTTTGCGGGACATAGGGCATCTGAGCCCCAGTGAAAGGCCAGTCGGCCTGGGGTCATGGTTTACGCTAAGGTGCTGTGTGCACTTTATCTGTGATGGTCAAAGGGCGCAAGGCCCTAAGGTGATGTATGCACCTTGTAGTAGTGTTATTGTGGTGCACTACTGAGTTCCTGCCTAATATGTTTATACCCAATGTGATTGATGTGTAATGTGATTTATGCCCATGGTCCTTAGGCTTATGTGGTTTATTCCTATGCCCAATGTGATGCCTAATGCGTAATATGTTTCTGCTAATGAGGTTTGGGATCTAATGTGATTTATGCATCATGGGTTTATGTTGCTAAGGTGATATAATGCTTAGTACAGTATTTTACCAGTAGTTACTGGTCGTGTTCCATGTGTTACTAGTGCTTTCTAAAGGTTCTGACAGTGGCCCGATTGGCCCTGTCGTGTGTATATAATCCCCTGTAAATATTGCCTAGTGCCAGTTGGCACAGTGTACATTGTGTCATTATGATCTAATGTGTTTGAATAATAATACAAAGGCTATTTTTATGTAACCTTGTGAGGAGTTTCTTTTGTGGTGTGCCTAGTGTGTGGCTGGTGTGTGTGTGTGTGTTGCGCAAACGCTTTACACATTGCCTCTGGGATAAGCCTGACTGCTCGTGCCAAGCTACCAAGGGGGTGAGCAGGGGTTATCTTCAGCGTGTAACTCCCTTGCCCTGACTAGAGTGGTGGTTTCTGCCTGGCTTAGGCGCAAGCCCTAGCCAACCAGAAATCCCATTTCTAACACTGCTCATGCACTGTTTTGATGAAAACATAGGAGGAATCAAGTCATACAAGGGCTTCACTCACTCTGCGTAATGTGGCAAGTCATTTCATCAGAAGTTAAGTAATCCCATCAGGGCTTACAATTTTTGCAGTGTGTTGGGAGGCTGCAAAGTAGCACACATCTGAAGGAAATCAAAAGACATTCCCTTGCCCTCAATGGACAGCTTGTATCTGAGGAAGGTTACTGTAAGGTAGGCAATCTTCAATTTTATTATGTTAGTTTTGTAATAATGTGATGTTAATAATGTTATATCTTTGTCCACCCAATTCAGGTGAACGTCTAAGTCATCATAGGTAAGATAGATATCATCAATATATGACAATACCTCAGGATCAGGTTACAATAATGCGCACTGAGATTAGGCCAGGACTGTTCCTTTAGTCCACAGGCAAATGTCAAAATGAGAATTGCACCCCGCTGAAAGTAAAGGCGCTTAGATACTCACTTCCAGGCTCAATATTTTCACTGAAATGTCAAGGTTTGTTTTGTATTTGTTAGCACCAGGTTAGTCAATAAACCTCTGCTATGCGCATTTTGCACTGCATTAGTTCTTGTATGGGGCTTTAAATTTCTATAGTCTAAGACTATCATATTGGATCCATCAGATTTGGAGATGGAAAAAAAAGGGGTGCACCCTGATATTGCAATTGATATAATATTGCTTTAATACCAAGCCTTACTTCTTTAAGAGGTATTGAGCTTGTGCCTGAGAGCTCACTGTGTAAAGGAATAAACATGTTGAACAGAATGTTTATCCAACCCCGCTTAGTTTCTGTATAAGGCTGAAGCCTATCTTACAGCCCATTCACTGATGTCTTCAGGTGCTATTGGAAAAAACATACTGCTATTGCTTACTCACACCATAAAGACTGAAGGCCAGTTTTCCTCAGCTAATATGATGTCATAATCATCAGATAAATGTGCCCATACGACAGCTTTAATAGTACGTGGCATGCTCCCTTCAATCTGTAATTCTAAATCATAAACACTATCGGGAGGATTTAAATGCTTATGAGGAGTTTTAACTTCTATGAATTCATCAGTTGGACTCGCCAACAGAAACCTCTGAAGCGTCTGATGTACTATCATGTCTTCTGCTGCGCTATCTAGGAGCTCTGTCACCAAAGTCCTGTTTTGCAGGAGAATCCGTAATTGGATTGGCCTTTTTCGTATAAAGTCCTGCTTTTTCTTCCTAATCGGAGTCTTTGAGTTCAATCTTTCCTCTTCCCTCTTCATGCTGACTTCAGACACTTGTCCTCTGTCATCTTTTCTGCAGAACTCCTCCTTTCTTCAGAACTCGGATCGACTCCCCCTTTTTGCTTCTTACCGTCAGAGTCCTAAAAAGAATGTAGAGATCAAATATGAGAATACTGATACTGTTCCCGTTTTTTTATTTTTTACCAGTTCCTTTTTTATAACCACTCCTACCAGACCCCTGAGATGTAGGAGATCCAGTCTGTCTTTGCACTTTAACCCACTCTTTCTCCAATCTTCTGTTGCAGATTTCTCTTTAATCAAAGCCTCAACTTCACTTTTAGGTTTTAAATGTGGCTTAACTGCTCACAAACCCAAGGTATCATGGCACACAGAGGTGTATACTTCCACAATTATTCTTGATAGTTCACATTCACGATCTGGAACTGGAACTGCTTCCAGTCTCTGGCATTTGGCTTAGCGTGATAGAAGAAACTGTAGAAACATTTTCCATTCATTTCATTCCTAAGTTTAGAGCTGGTGAAGATCCATGCACATTCTCTACATGTTTTAGTATATCAAGGGGAACTGCCAATGAAGGCGTTTCATGCGTGTCAGTGTAAATACACGCAAATATGATTCCCCAGGTATTACATTCCTCTTCAGGAGGCACCATTCCTAGAGGGAAACACATAGTTAATATTCTATGTTTCTCTTGGGGAGTTGTGAACAGATAGAAAGCGTCTAACTGGTTGGTCTTGCAAACAACCCAGAAGAGAATCTCTTCAGGCTTCATGTCAGTGCTGGAGTTGCTGGTCCCATGGCAAAAGCAGGTCTAGATCTCATGGCACGTAATACAAACTATAAAAGCATCCTGTATAATGCAACTGTATAATTTAAAACCCCTACCACCTCAGTGTGAGCTGAGGCATTGGGACGAGGAACGGGGTGTAGACAGCCAAGACTGGCCATTTGGCCCCTTCATTGCTCAGAGGTGTCAGGCAGACAACTCTTCTATGTGTGTGGTAACTGACTAGCAAACCAGTTCTGGTGTACCTGGTAAATCGAAGGGATTTCCAAATCTTTTTGAGCTCTATAGTGTGCAGATGGTTGTGCTGCCGTGTAAACCTGCCCAGGAGCAGGTATTACTCTGTAATAATGTAATAATGATTCACATGTGTGTATATCAAAATGGACTACTTAAGGGGTGCTCGAAATAGCTAGGATCCACGTTGGGTCCAATATCGTGGATCCGAGTCTCTGGCTCAGTTTTACAAGGTTTGCAAGCTAATAAACCCAACCCACGATAGAGTATAGAAGGATCACTGACATAATATCGACAGACACGATATCGACCTACCAAAATATCGTGACAAAAATATCGATTACACTAATATCGACATCTTATACTTAATTAAAAAAACACACAAATATCGACTACAAAATATCGTAAAACATTTATATCATCATCATCATCATCATCATCATCATATCCACTTTATTCGGCTGATTAAAACCATGAAAGTACACAACAAGACATTCTATATAACAATATTAAAACCTATCCAGAGATCATGTTGAAGTAATCTTAAGAACCATAGAAATTTAAACAAGAGAACAGTCCTCAGCCTTTTGGATGGTTATGTGCAAGCATATACAAAAGTTCATTAAACAATTTCTCCAGGGCACAAGGGGACAATCAATCTAAAACTCATGTCATCACAAAATTCATAATGGATACATTTCATTAAAATGACATCCTGTTAAAAAACAGTTCATCATGGAAAAAAACATTCAGTCTAAAACAGATGTCATCATAAAAATCATACAAAGGATATACTTGAATAAAAAAGACATCCTATTAAAACACAGTTCATCCCAGTAGTAAGAAAGACTACAACATTACATGGCAGAGTAGCCCTACATACACTTTCCATAGTGGCCACCAGTTAATAAGCTGTAAATATTAAGACTGTCCCTTGTGTTAATCAGCAGTTATTGGTGAACATAAAATGCGAATAATAATAATAAAACAGTACACTAGGAACAGACATATTATCTTGTTAAAATTGTATTGCATGAATTAGAATAACATGATTACACTGCCACAATATCCAGAATGGCTAGCTCAATGGCAGCCTATTCCTATGTCTGATGGCCCCAATTAAGAAACTTGCCACCCCGACTGTAGGTGAGGCTAGCATTTGTAAATAAATCAGAGCCGGCCTTACTTGAACAAATTTGCAGCCTCTGAGCAGGGGGAGGATGAACTTCCTGCGCAGGGAATCGTAGAGAGCGCAGACAAACATTATATGGAGAGTATCTTGCTCAGAAAAGTTGTCACAAGGACAGGGTTTTAATGAATCAGGTTTGGAATAGCCTTTGGGAAATGCCAGTAACCAGGGAACCATATTCAATCGAAATCTCGTCAAGACAAAAAGATGGTAAGCTTTGTTTACATAAGATAGATATGGTTGCATCTGCAGGCCCTGGCTCAGTGTAACAAACTTTCTCACTGAGGGTTAAATTAATTCATTCTCCTCCCTTGAACCTTGGCGCCTGTCTAAGAATTGCTGTTTAAAGGCTATAATAGCGGTCTTGCCCAGGGGGGTGGGGGTCAGAAACAAACCGGGGCAACCAAGATTCTCAGTCTGCTCCTTAATATATTTCAGCCAGGGGATGTGTAAAGCCTTCTCTAGTGCTATACAATCTAGAATAATGAGTTGATTTAAATTTGGGGTCGGTTGAGCCCAGATTCTCAGCCAACGTAAGAGTGGCGCGACCGCAATCTGGTCCAAAATATATCCCACTCCCAGTTCCTCATATAAATTAAAAATCGGAGTAGCTACAGGGACCGAGAGAAGTTTGCGCATAAAATTGTTCTCAGCCCCTTGAATTCCCTTCACATCCTTATAGCCCCAGATGTCACTACCATAGGTGGCCATAAGGATACACTTCGCATTATAAACCTTCAAAAGAGCGCGAAACGGCTTTGACCCTATTCTTTTTGCAAGATCCAGGGTAGCCCCGCTTCTCTGGCAAAAACATTCTTTTTTAGTGCGCGCTGCGCGCACCAAGAACCTTGGTCATCGAAAAGTACCCCAAGGTATGGGAACGTGGACACTTTAGTTAACTCGGCCCCCTTACAGTAAAATTTGGCCTTGGCCGCCTTCCGGGAGCCTATGGTCATGGCGTGCGATTTTTTTAAATTGGTGATTAAATCCAAAGAGTCCATAAAATCTATAAAACAGTTTAAAAGTAGTTGCAGCCCCCTTGCTGTTCTGGACACTAAAACCGCATCATCAGCGTACAGAAGTGCAGGAATCATCTTGGTGCCAGCTCTTGGTATATCTTTACAACAGAGTGTTAGGGAGTCCCCCAGTTTGTTAATGTAGAGGGTAAACAGCAAGGGAGCCAATATGCATCCCTGCCGGACCCCTCTTCTTACTGCCCAAGAATCAGTCAGGCTCCCATCTTCATTAAAGCGTACCGCAGCCGTTGTGTTATCATGGGCAGTAGCCATAAAGGAGATCAGGTCAACATCTAGCCCCATATCACGCAGGATCAACCACAGCTTAGACCTATTAACAAGGTCAAAAGCTGAGGTTAGATCCATAAAAGCCAAGTGTAAGTCCCCCCCCCCTTGGCAACAGTATACTTCCCAATCACCAAGTGGAGATTGAGGCAGTGAACCAAGGTCCCTTTCCCCTGCCTGAAACCATATTAGAGGTCAGAGACGATGTTAGCATGATCAAGCCAGGCTGTTAGGCGATCCAAGACTACTTTACCCATGATTTTAGCCGCCTAATCCAGAAGCGAGATGGGTCTATAACATGCCGGGTCATCCCTGGCGCCCTTTTTAAAAATGGGGATGATAACCGCCTTTGCCCATGATGAGGGAAAACCAGATACACAAGCTGCATTAAAGACACATAGCTCAAACCTTTGGGTCTGCCTTGTAAAGGTCAGCCCGTACCCCATCAGGGCCAGGCGCCTTTCCACCTGAGATTGAAGTAATGGCTTTATAGGCCTCATCTATATTAAAGTAAAAAGAGGAATGTACTAATCTGGGAACGGTTTGTCCCATGGTGTCCCCTAGGTTGGCATCACTATAAACATTACCAAAGTGCTGGACCCATTTCTCTTCGGGGACTAAGCAATCTCTACTGGAGTTTGGAGTGTCAGAGAAGAGAGGGCTGTTAACAACAGACCAAAATTTAGAGCTATTAGTCAGCACACTGGCTTGGCTAAGCTCCTACCAGGCCAGCTCCCTTAGCTGTCCTTTCCTCCTCTGAACTGCAAGTTTATAGGCATTCCTACTGTTCTTAACTAATATTGTGTCCCTCGGTTTTTGCTTGATGGCCTGCGTGAGCTCCTTATGGGTAGCCACACAGGTATCGTCAAACCACCTTTTCAGTTTTGGCACCTTACTCTGGTTGTAGTAGATAGATTAAAGGCAACCTGTTTAGTAATTAATTCAAAGGCACCTAAAATGGCTCTGGCATGAGATTCCTGATCTAGACACACTTGGAACTCCGAGGCACAAGTAGTATACAAGTTATCAATAAACTCTCGGGGGTGATCCTATCCCACCTCAATCTGCGTGCTTGGTCTTTGAGACTAATATTTATGTTAGTGACTTGACTCGTGACCCTTCCCTTGAAGGCAGCCTGAAGGTGATGATCCAATATTAAAGGATTATGGTCACTAAAGCAGTTCCAGGTGACACTTAGGTTCTTTACGGCCGATGTTAACGGAGAGGATAGCAGAATATGATCAATTATACTTTGACTACCATGACCCACATAGGTAGATACCAATGCTGACCTATCTGATTGTTGTAAGCAATTCAAGTTATAGGCTGATAGGAGGCCTTCTAAGAAGGTGCCAGACGGGGTATGTTCAAAGTGATTGTGCTCCTGCAGGCCGTCTTCCTCCTCCAGCATTGCTAAACAATTAAGGGGACAATTACGAGTATTAAAGTCCCCCAGAATTAATATGTCATAATAGGCTTCAGTTCCTTCACCATAACTTCCCAACAAAACCTCTAGTGCCGAAAGATGCTCGGTCTCGTGGGTTCTAGTTAAGGAATTATAAAAATGTACCACTAGCAAAGTTGGTAAATTCTTTCCTGACAATTCCACTGCTAGCACATGGGGCGAACAGGAATCAATCAGCTTGGCACTATAAGAAATTTTAAGACTAAACATTAAAAGAAGACCCCCCCTAGCTCTGCCCATGTTTGACGGAGTAGCAAGTTTACAGAATGATATAAAACCATCCAAGTAGAAATGGTCAGTTGACTCCCATGTTTCTTGTAGAGCAATGATGTGGTGTGTGGCAAGGAAATGTTCCCATGAGATGTCACCCTTTTTTGACCTTAGGCCAGCTATGTTCCAAGAAAGTACCTTCGTGATAGCATCGTCAATAATAGTTGGAATGGAACAAAAGTTTTCTGAGTTAACCAGCGGTAAATGAATTGGATAGAAGGGACTGTCAGCAGAGACAGGCGCTACCACAAGAGTAGAATGGAGAAAACTATCAGCAGGGACAGATGCTGCCACAAGATGAGGTAGTCAATCTTGGGTGTCCAATCCATAAAGTACCTGAAACCTATTAAAAGTGATAGTTGGAGGGGTCACATTAGGACAGGGCCCGTGGTTTGGTTTATAAAAAATAACCAAGGGGTAGTGAACATATATTGGTGCTCTTAAACGTTACAGACTCACAGGCCCTTAATAAGTATCTCACCAAGGCTGGCCTGAGAAAATTAATTACAATGCAGTCCCCTTCAATGTTCTTTGTTAATGTGCCAACCCACCCAACTCTGCGTACCATAATAATGTCCTTCATATCAGATACATGGAACCTCCTATTCCTCGATAACCAATCTGCACATTTATTACGGAATTGAACCCATGACTCGTGCTGTTCCCTTTTTAATGTTGGTACCCCTGCCAAAACCAGCACGTAGGGACACGCAGCAGGTGGCAGACTCAAGACATCTTGGTTAGCTACCGGGGAATTACAATTTAGGGTGGCTAAAGCGTTAGTACTCGAGCTACCAATCAATGGGTTCTGATCTCCTTGATATAGGCGGCTAATCCGATCTGGTTCAGTAGCTATGCCAGTAGATGTTATAGGGCAGTGTGCTTTACTTATAGGACCACTAGCCACTTTTCTTGTTCCCCTCGTAAGCGATGTATCAGTGCCCCTACATGGGCATGCTTCCAAGTTTGCTATGGGTTTGCTAGAAATGGTCTGCTCTAACTTGGTAAGTCTTGCTTCAATTAGAGTCAGTTTCTGTAATAGTGGATCCAGTAGAGCTGATACCCTTGTTTCTAACCTTTTGCAAAGCTCTTCCTCATTTGGCCATGGAGGAGTCCCTTTTATACCAGTAGTTGTTAACATTACGTTGGACTTCTGGCTACCATCACTACCATTAGTGTTAGTTTTACGTCTAATTGCCCTGGGTGATTGCTGTTTTTGTTTCTGTGGGCCTCGACCCTTTCTTTTTTTAGAAGGCGGTTCGTAACTGTTGTTTTGACTTGCCTTCTGACCCCTAGTAGTTACATTAGACTTACATGGTCCGCTTGCAGACTCAGAAGATGTAATAATTTCAGGGTCTAGATCTGCGGGCTGTGTCTGGTTAGATTGGGAAGTAATATCTTCAATAGAATTTTGCAGAAGGGGCCCTACCGGTACATTACATTTTTGGGGAAATTGTGGTTCTAATGATAACCTGCGTTCAGTAAGTTCAATCCCATGAATGAGTGCTGAGTCCGCTCTTAAGAGAAAAGCATTGAGTGTCCCCACAACCCCAGAGCCGACGCCCGTCTTGCGCTTGCTCATTTTGTAGGAACCAGGTAGTGATAACAATGATGGCAAATAACACAATACCTTTCAATGTCAATGTTCGTCAGCTTGAGTTCGAAATGTTAATAATGTGGCCCAGCCTCCTTCGGGCTCTGATGGGCGCAGGATGGGCCCGCCCTTGGCCCGGGCTTTGCCCGGGTGCGACCCACGTGCGTCCCGTGCCGCGGGATTACTTCGGCGCTTTTAAGCGCGATGGAGACTCCTCCCTCCTGGGAGGCAGATGGCTTGTGGGGCTTGGAGTCCCCTCAGTAGTGGCACGGCAGCAGCAACACTCCAAACAGCGTCCCGCGCCACGGGATGACTTCAGCACTTTTAAGCGCGATGGAGACTCCTCCCTCCTGGGAGGCAGATGGCTTGTGGGGCTTGGAGTCCCCTCAGTAGTGGCACGGCAGCAGCAACACTCCAAACAGCGTCCCGTGCCGCGGGATGACTTCGGCGCTTTTAAGCGCGATGGAGACTCCTCCCTCCTGGGAGGCAGATGACTTGTGGGGCTTGGAGTCCCCTCAGTAGTGGCACGGCAGCAGCCACACTCCAAACAGCGTCCCGTGCCGCGGAATGACTTCGGCGCTTTTAAGCACGATGGAGACTCCTTCCTCCTGGGAGGCAGATGGCTTGTGGGGCTTGGAGTCCCCTCAGTAGTGGCACGGCAGCAGCAACACTCCAAACAGCGTCTCGTGCCGCGGAATGACTTCGGCGCTTTTAAGCGCGATGGAGACTCCTCCCTCCTGGGAGGCAGATGGCTTGTGGGGCTTGGAGTCCCCTCAGTAGTGGCAAGGCAGCAGCAACACTCCAAACAGCGTTTATATCATTTTCAACATTATCGAAGTCAAAAATATCGTGATAAGTAATATCGCACACATTGAATAAACATACAAAATAACAAAATATTGATCACAAGAATATAGACAACAAAATTATCGTTAAAAAAATATATCGACATGTTAAACAATTTATAATAACTCAATACATATCCCCAAAAATATAAAAATAGCAATAACACACATAACATACATTATACATCACTTAACACATATTTTAAAAAAATAACAAAACAATATCATAAACATTTATAAATACACAAATATTATTTACTACTCCAAACATCATATCAGAAATAAAATGTAACTCTTTAACATTTAAAAAGCTATAAATATCAAATAATGTAGTACACCACTTTATTTAATTATAAAAAGTAACTGAAACTTAATTAGCGTTTTCCATATATAGAAAACAACTGACAAATTAATTAAAACAAAGAGTAACAACCAATGAAATACACATACAATTAAAATAACCCAATAAGATAGAAAAAGTAATTAATAACACACTATATAAACACACGCAAATTCAACATTATTTTACCTTGCAACCAAAAAAGAAACAATAAGGAGAAACTCTGCCGGATTGCTGACAAAACACTGAACTGCATTACAGAAAACTCTGATTACATCTCCACACAGTAAGTAAAATAGCATTTTAAAACAACTGCTACTAAAAATGCTCTCAAAAAGATTTTGTATGAACTAAATAATTAATATGTATTTTATTAAATTATATCTCCTCTACAGATAATTCTGAACAAACTCAAGGAACAGCAGAACAGTGTGAAAAGTCAATTTGCAAATAAGGCAAGTATTACTCTGAGATTAACTGAAACAATTTTTTTAAATACCAAACAGAAGAACTACCTAACCACAACTCCCCCCACCCCCAGCTAAAAACGCAATTGAACACATTAATTAATATTACTCTTTTTTTAACAGGAATCTCTACAGAAATACCAAAACCAAAAAGCAGAGAAAAACAATCAACATTTAAAAAAGTCTTCAAATTCAACATTGTAAGTATAAAAATGACAATGTTCAGTTTCAGAAAATAAAACATAACAGGAATTATTTTATTAATTTTTATATACATTTCTCTTAGCATTTGAAGCACCACCATGACTGAAGGGGCCCAATTCACTACTTCCCAAAAAGGCAAATTATTATTATGTTATATGGGGTATGTGTACACCCAAGAAAAGCAAACAGGGGACAAAGTGAACTGGAAATGTAGCAAATATTATTCTAACAAATGTTATGGAAGGGCTGCTACAAAGGAAACAACTGTATTATATGTTAGAGAGCATAACCACCCCCTAACGTAGCTGAAATTGAAGTTAGAAATGCTATTGAAAATATAAAAGAAATTAGTACTGCATCTCAAAAGCCCACAACAGAAATCCTTAAACAAATGCTTCCCAGAGTTCCAGAGCATGCAACTGGCCAAATGCCCTCAATATCCTCATTAAAAAGAACTATAGCTAGAACTAAAAAAGCTACTGCTACCACCACACCTATCCCCAAAACTTTTGCTGAAGTAGAAATACCACCTGAACTCACAGTTACACATACTGAAGAACAATTTCTTCTGTATGACAATAAATCAGCTGACAAAAGAATAATAATGTTTGGGACTCCCACAAATTTACTAAAATTACAAAACTGTGAGACATGGATGATGGATGGGACTTTTAAAATATGTCCCAAACCATTTTACCAGTTATATACAATACATGGACTATTTCAACATACAAACATCCCCTTCATATATGCTCTACTGCCAAACAAGCAAACAGCAACCTATGTTGAACTTTTAAGCAAAGTAAAGCAAGAAACTAACAATTATTTTCCCCCAAAATAATAGTAGACTTTGAGCAGTCAATGATACAAGCAATACTAAAAAACTACCCTCACACAGCAATTCAAGGTTGCTACTATCACTTTAACCAATGCATTTGGAGGCACCTCCAAAAATCTAAATTAAGGGCCTAATTCCGATCTCGCTCGGAAGGCCTCCGAATCGGATGTGGCTTTACCGGATCCGATTCGTAGCCCTTGTTTACGACCGAATCATACACAGGTCCGAACGACCAAGTACGATGCGAAGAGCGCGTAAGCGCCGACCGAATCGTGTCCGGACCCGAACCGCTCCGTATGTCCCATTTGTAAACAAACCGTGCCGCGCAATGGAGCCGATTTCCGACAGACCGAGTACGATGCATGATTCGGACAGCAGCTTCGCCTCGGTCCCAGCGAGACGAAACGGCTGTCGGAAGCGTACTTCGGGGGGCATACCAGGCCCCCCTTCACCTGGGGCCGTCCGAATCTATCACGGGAGGTGTCCATGGGCCAAGCATGCACAGTGTAGCGGGCACCATGGGGTGCCCGCCACAGGGTGTATGCTTTCCCCCACCCACCCCTTTTCTGCTATGGGAGCCTGTGTATGCGTCTGTACACAGGCTCCCATAAAGTTCAATGGGAGTCGGAGCGAACCGAGTCCATAAGCATACGGCTGCATCGTACTCGCTCGTTCGGACTCCCGGGGCACGTCTCGCTCGGAAAGCCCTCCGGATCCGAGTCGTACGGAGGCCTTTCCGAGCGAGATCGGAATCGGGCCCTAAGTGTAGAATATGCAACAAATAGCAGCTTTGCATATCAAATAAAAAAATTAATAGCACTAGCATATGTACCTATTACTGACGTAGCTGAGCACTACAATTTATTAATTGAAAGTCCCTACTACCAACAAAATGGGCATAAATTAAGCCCCCTACTTGACTACTTTGAGGATACCTGGGTGTGAAGGCTTCACAGATCTGGACACAGGAAACAGCCTAAATATCACATTCCATGGTGAAATGTATATAACAGTACCCTAAATAAAGAAGCCAAAACTAACAATGCTGTGGAAGGATGGCATAACGCCTTCCAAGCCACAACAGGCAGAACTACACCAACTCTACAAAAACTATTGCAATCTATCCAAAAAGAACAAAGCTACCAACAACTTAGAAGGGAACAGTCTATAACTCAACTAGGCCCAAAACTAACCAAGCAAACTAAACAAATGTTTGAGTACTTACAATTCAAAGTAAGACTCTACCCAACAACTAAAGGATTAGAGTATCTAGAAACAATAGCTAAAAGCCTACTTTAAATTAATGTACCTCCAAACCACAAAAAGAATGAATCTAAAAACAGTCAAATCATTTTTTTTTTCAACTCCAAAAATATAATTATTTTGTCAATTATTTTAATTAAGATTCTAAAAATAAATTGACATAATAATTATATTTTATATAATACAAATACCTATAACAATTACATTATAAACATTTCCCTCCCACTATAAATAATTTAAACGTACTTACAGTTTTCGTTGCTGAAGAAGAGTAATCCAAAATTCCATAATAAAATCCACAGTTGTTTAAAAAATCAATATTTAATAAAATAATCCCCCCAAAAATGGAAAAATTCAGCTGTATAAAAAGTAATCCATCAGCAATAGGTCCACCAACGATAATCCATAAAAAACCCGAAAAAAAGATTTAAAAAAAGAAACGCTCCAGGAAAACTCGAAAAATTAAGGAAGTGTAAAATAATCATTAGTTTACTAAAACTAATACACACTTCCTTAAAAAAAAAAACGCATTCTTCTCCCCACGATAACTTTCAATCAACAAAAACCTATTAGGAAATAAAACAATCCCTCCCGCACAAAAACGCATATACACTATATAATATTACAAATAAATACAGTACTAACAACACACTTTCAACCATAATTACACATATCTATCAAACTCTAACACAGACCGTTTAACAAACCAACCGCATTTCGCACACTTCTAATTTAAACAAACAACTCACCTAAAATTAAAAACCTGACACTACATTCACTATATAGTACTACACTACCTTCAAATTACACTTATATTAAAGTTTAATTTAAGAAAATTAAACTTACCTTAACCGATGCGACGCAGCTGCCAACCGTGAGCTTCTCCCCTCACAAATGACCTAAAACAAAACCGATAGCCTACAAAATACAACTTTAGTTTAAAAATGGCTGCCTTAAATAATAAAGGTTTTTCATTTTCATTATTACAAATGTTATATATTACAAATGCCTTACTGTAAATGTTTGAAAAATACTACAAAATATTACTAACACTATAAAAAATGTTTGACATATTATTTGTAAGGTAAAATTATAATAATAAATATTATAAGAAAATTCATATTTATTTTTATAATTAAAAAAATATACATGTAATGTGCAATGTATATTTAAAAATGTTCATATGTTTTACTATATATGAAACACAATGTAATAATGTTATAAAAAAATCGTGTTTACAAAATAACTTATGTACTAATTAATATTATTTATATAAAGAATATAAATAATATTACCAAAAATAAAACATTATGGGGTCGATTCCGATCTCGGCCGGAAGCGCACCGAATACGATTCGTTCGGAAAAAATACGAGCCGAACGCGTTTTTCCAAAACGATTCGAACAGTCGTCCGAGCGAGCAAGTACGATGCGCATTACTGCTAAAATTCCGAGCGAGCCGTACGTACCCATTCCAGCTCCAGTTCCCCGACCGAGCTGGATCCGGAAACGCCGAATCGAGTCGCATGGAAGTAAATACACAGCACCTTTCGGCCGGACAAGTACGATGCGCACTCCGTACGCGCCGAACTGGTCACTACGTCCGGCATGTCAGAGCATCCGGGAGAGCCGCACATAAGCTCCGATTCGCGCCACAAGGCGATCCACGGCTACGAGGCGAACAAGCCAGCTACGAGTACGAGTCGAAGCCACGAGAAACCCGAACAAGATGAACCAACCATGAATCCCATCGCGCAGGTCCTACCAATACTGTACATCTATTACCGGAACCGGTACGGACGCGTACGGCACAGACGGTAAGTCAAACACCCACTACACAAACAAACGACACGTACCCAACATATGTCACACACACATAGGGATGGAGAAATGACGTACACTAGCAACAGCAGAACCATAGGGGCGAGATGGCTATCACCAATGCCATACACACCCATAGGGGCCTGATGGCTACCACTACCACCACCCCTACTCATGGGGGCCTGGATGCCTACCACTACCACCACCCCTACTCAGGGGGGGCTGGATGCCTGTCACTACCACCATCCCCACTCATGGGGGGCTGGATTCCTACCACTACCACCACCCCTACTCATGGGGGCCTGGATGCCTACCACTACCACAACCCCTACTCATGGGGGGCTGGATGCCTACCACTACCACCACCCCTACTCATGGGGGCCTGGATGCCTACCACAACCACCACACCTACTCATGGGGGGCTGGATGCCTGTCACTACTACTATCCCCACTCATAGGGGAATTGATGCCTACCACTACCACCACCCCTACTCATGGGGGCCTGGATGCCTACCACAACCACCACCCCTACTCATGGGGGGCTGGATGCCTGTCACTACTACCATACCCACTCATAGGGGAATTGATGCCTACCACTACCACCACCCCTACTCATGGGGGCCTGGATGCCTACCACTACCACCACCCCTACTCAGGGGGGCTGGATGCCTGTCACTACCACCATCCCCACTCATGGGGGCTGGATGCCTACCACTACCACCACCCCTACTCATGGGGGCCTGGATGCCTACCACTACCACCACCCCTACTCATGGGGGGCTGGATGCCTACCACTACCACCACCCCTACTCATGGGGGCCTAGATGTATACCACAACCACCACCCCTACTCATGGGGGGCTGGATGCCTGTCACTACTACCATCCCCACTCATAGGGGAATTGATGCCTACCACTACCACCACCCGTACTCATGGGGGGCTGGATGCCTACCACTACCACCACCCCTACTCATGGGGGCCTGGATGCCTACCACAACCACCACCCCTACTCATGGGGGGCTGGATGCCTGTCACTACTACCATCCCCACTCATAGGGGAATTGATGCCTACCACTACCACCACCCCTACTCATGGGGGCCTGGATGCCTACCACTACCACCACCCCTACTCAGGGGGGGCTGGATGCCTGTCACTACCACCATCCCCACTCATGGGGGGCTGGATGCCTACCACTACCACCACCCCTACTCATGGGGGCCTGGATGCCTACCACTACCACCACCCCTACTCATGGGGGGCTGGATGCCTACCACTACCACCACCCCTACTCATGGGGGCCTGGTTGCCTACCACAACCACCACCCCTACTCATGGGTGCCTGGATGCCTACCACAACCACCACCCCTACTCATGGGGGGCTGGATGCCTGTCACTACTACCATCCCCACTCATGGGGGGCTGGATGCCTACCACTACCACCACCCCTACTCATGGGGGGCTGGATGCCTGTCACTACTACCATCCCCACTCATAGGGGAATTGATGCCTACCACTACCACCACCCCTAGTCATGGGTGCCTGGATGCCTACCACTACCACCACCCCTACTCATGGGGGCCTGGATGCCTGTCACTACCACCACCCCTACTCATGGGGGCCTGGATGCCTACCACTACCACCACCCCTACTCAGGGGGGGCTGGATGCCTGTCACTACTACCATCCCCACTCATAGGGGAATTGATGCCTACCACTACCACCACCCCTACTCATGGGGGCCTGGATGCCTACCACTACCACCACCCCTACTCAGGGGGGGCTGGATGCCTGTCACTACCACCATCCCCACTCATGGGGGGCTGGATGCCTACCACTACCACCACCCCTACTCATGGGGGCCTGGATGCCTACCACTACCACCACCCCTACTCATGGGGGGCTGGATGCCTACCACTACCACCACCCCTACTCATGGGGGCCTGGATGCCTACCACAACCACCACCCCTACTCATGGGGGCCTGGATGCCTGTCACTACCACCATCCCCACTCATGGGGGGCTGGATGCCTACCACTACCACCACCCCTACTCATGGGGGCCTGGATGCCTACCACAACCACCACCCTAACTCATGGGGGGCTGGATGCCTGTCACTACTACCATCCCCACTCATAGGGGAATTGATGCCTACCACTACCACCACCCCTACTCATGGGTGCCTGGATGCCTACCACTACCACCACCCCTACACAGGGGGGGCTGGATGCCTGTCACTACCACCATCCCCACTCATGGGGGGCTGGATGACTGTCACTACTACCATCCCCACTCATGGGGGGCTGGATGCCTACCACTACCACCACCCCTACTCATGGGGGCCTGGATGCCTACCACTACCACCACCCCTACTCATGGGGGGCTGGATGCCTGTCACTACTACCATCCCCACTCATAGGGGAATTGATGCCTACCACTACCACCATCCCTACTCATGGGGGCCTGGATGCCTACCACTACCACCACCCCTACTCAGGGGGGCTGGATGCCTGTCACTATAACCATCCCCACTCATGGGGGGCTGGATGCCTACCACTACCACCACCCCTACTCATGGGGGCCTGGATGCCTACCACTACCACCACCCCTACTCATGGGGGGCTGGATGCCTACCACTACCACCACCCCTACTCATGGGGGCCTGGATGCCTACCACAACCACCACCCCTACTCATGGGGGGCTGGATGCCTGTCACTACTACCATCCCCACTCATAGGGGAATTGATGCCTACCACTACCACCACACCTACTCATGGGGGCCTGGATGCCTACCACTACCACCACCCCTACTCATGGGGGCCTGGATGCCTACCACAACCACCACCCCTACTCATGGGGGGCTGGATTCCTGTCACTACTACCATCCCCACTCATAGGGGAATTGATGCCTACCACTACCACCACCCCTACTCATGGGTGCTTGGATGCCTACCACTACCACCACCCCTACTCAGGGGGGGCTGGATGCCTGTCACTACCACCATCCCCACTCATGGGGGGCTGGATGCCTACCACTACCACCACCCCTTCTCATGGGGGCCTGGATGCCTACCACAACCACCACCCCAACTCATGGGGGGCTGGATGCCTGTCACTACTACCATCCCCACTCATAGGACGGGTAATGCATGACACAACCAGCATACTCCAACATAAGGAATGTCAGCAAAAGACATCCCCCAACATCATGACAAGAGTGTGTAGTCTGTGTCAAATGCCTACAACACTGAACACGACATTGAACATACAATGTGACCCCCTATCACATGTGTCACACAAAAATGTGTGTGGCCTTCACAATGCAAGCAGACCATGACCACTGTGGGAATGGGGTCTAAACCCCCAGCATCACAGTGACCAAAAGGTAAGTGTGGGGTCCATAGCTGAAGCACATTTTGAACATTGTGGCAATGGGGTCTAAACCCCCATCATCACAGTGACCAAAAGGTAAGTGTGGGGTCCATAGCTGAAACACATTTTGAACATTGTGGCAATGGGGTCTAAACCCCCATCATCACAGTGACCAAAGGGTAAGTGTGGGGTCCATAGCTGAAGCACATTTTGAACATTGTGGCAATGGGGTCTAAACCCCCATCATCACAGTGACCAAAAGGTAAGTGTGGGGTCCATAGCTGAAGCACATTTTGAACATTGTGGCAATGGGGTCCAAACCCCCATCTTCACAGTGACCAAAAGGTAAGTGTTGTCATGGAAAAAGCTGCAACTGCCAAACAGCATGGATGATTCCTGGTCACAGAACAACAAACACATCAGTGGCAAAGTAGTGGTTGTGTCCCATAGCAACATAGATTGGGTGAGGCAAACAGTGCAGTGCAAATAAAACATACCTTTGGCCATGTGCAGACAAACATCACCCATGGGAACTGACATCGTCTCCATTTATCAATTACACAATGCCAGAAGTGACCATCATAATGCAGACCCACATATCTGCACTAATGGACACACAAATGTAGATATCCTGGGGAGACTGTAGATGTGAGGTGAACAAATACCATACCATGGCAGCAATGGGACATATGAACCATGATTATTGTGCTGACTGATGACCTAGGAGTCCCAGGGACAGCATGGGAAATCCTCCAAACAACATACAGGCAATGGCACACCAAAGATATGCCAATGCAGTGGTGCAGATGCACAAACACAAACAGGCAGCCTCACACTGCATATCAAACACAACAGGTGATGGGGGGGTGTGCCAGTGTCCCCAGGCAAACACACAACACATGAGGAGGCCTGAATTCCAATTACACAGATGTGTATACAGTGCCATACAAAAGTTACTCATGGATCGGATTCCCCTATGTGGGCAATCAGGCATTGTTAGATGAGAGGGAGCCCAAATTACACATGTCACACAAGCTTGTAGGAACAGCAACTAACACAGCAAGAGACAGACCCACCACAGCACTACCCCCAGGGACCCCACATTGTGGTGACACTAGCCTGCATGATTATCCCACTGTGATGAAAAAGGTAGATGTCGTTCACACTGTGAACCACAGCCATGTGTCCTGAGCAACAAACTACCATCACACCTACACAAGCACAAATCAATCAGCACGGCCTGTCAGCCAAGGCCAATATGGAGGTAGGGGTCTAGCCGTGCAACAACTCACATTTGCACACACTCAACACCACACACCTTGACCTCCACCAATGTGCAGCAGTGAAGCTCACATGGACAGGTGACATTGCACATGCACCCATGACAATCCCAGGGGTGGTTGTGGGAACTAAGGTGCAGAAATCCATCACACCTGGCCAGTCAACAAGACTCGTGAATGTCTGACACACTGCACAGTACGCCGTACATGGGCATGACGTGAAATCCACCCCAATCAATGGGATCCCGGCCACAGTCACACACCAATGAAGAAGCCAAGGTCACCCACAAAGAACACACGTAGACAACTTCCAACATTGCAGCTCTGACCCTGAGCAGTGACAGCAGTCACACACACAACGTGTCACAATCACTGAAAGCTACCACAAACTGTAAATTACATGACTTGTGTAACCAACAAGTGCCAAGGGGAATCCTGACTGTGTCTCATCTGCGTTTGCCCACATCCCCAGCTCTGACAACAAAGACAACTAGGGATGACAACCTGATGAACATTAGTTTGCCATGCACCCACATCATGGAGAAACCAGGTACAAGATGCTGGATGAACACAGGACAACTCAGCAAGCATCACAAACAGGAACATCCGTAGGGACACAGCCGGTGTAGGAAAAGGGAAGGGAACACACACAGACATGCTTACACAACACACAACACGGGCCCAGGCAATGTCACGGGATTACACACTGCCATGAGGGCACTCCACTCCTGTGGAAGGTCCGCTGTGCCAAACCTTGTCTGTGCATGACTCAAACATGTCAGCAGAACACTCGGTCAGTGAGTCAACAATTACAACACACTGAAGGCTCTGCTCACATCAGCCTGGGTACGGGAGTGTCACTTCAGTCATCTGCATATACCCAAAACACGTGTCAAGCAAGTTGCACTGTATACACAGATGAGTCCTTCAACATTGATGTGCTAAACTGCATGTCCAGTGGAGATGGGCACACAGTCAGGGAAATAGAAACATTGAACAGTGGTAAGCCCACCAGATGTGCATCAGTGTAAGCCACAGATGTTAATTTACAAATGCAAAACGTACATCCCTGTGTCAAATGCTGAACATTACACCCTCAGACTGCAGCAAAGGATGCTATGGATCCAGACTAGATTAGGACACATATCCCATGGACCACATGGAGTCCATCACAGCAACACTTCATTTTCCTGATCTGAACACTATTACAACAGCAAATGCATGATGATACTCATCGACATCATGTACATCAAAAGAAAAACCAATAGTAAACAAAAAGAGGCTTTATTCAGCAAATGTGAAAGAAATATTTGAAGTCCAAAAGAAACTAAGGCCAATGGCCAGTCCACATACACAGTCCGAACAGGGTGATATGTGACAACTTGTCACCCATTGCTTGCCTGCACTGGTACGGACAGGGGACATCCCCCTCGGAGGGGCATACAAGGGGCATGCCAGGCACCGCAGGGACAGGATCAGGGGATGCCAGAAGGAGGCGGTGAAGGGGTGGTGGGTGCAGGAGTGTCACCGGCAACTGCAGTGGAGGTGTCTGACTCAGTGGGGGCCGGCACCACTGTAGGGCACAACTCAGATGGTGTGGGTGCTGGCACCACTGCAGTGGGCCGGTCAGATGGAGTGGACTGGGTCCCCACTGCAGTGCCCAAGTCAGACGGGGTGGTTGTGGACTCCACTGCAGTGCATAACTCCAAGGGAGTGGAAGGGGGGCAGATGAGGTGGGCAGGACAGAGGGGGGGGACCCGGTCTCCACACCAGTGGCACAAACAGGCCGAGCGTCTGGGTTGGGGGTGGAAGAGCAAGTGGTAGCGGGGGAGGGCCTAAGCAGTTTGGGGATGCGGTATGGGTGTGTGTGGGAACCTGGGGCAGAGTGTGGCGGGTGAACCGGTGGAGTGGTGGCCTGGGGGATGGAGGAGAGAGACTGTGTGGTGGAGCTGCGTGGTGGTGGTGGTGGGGTCTTGCCCTTCCTGGTCCGGGGGGACTTCCTAATGGGGTCCTCAGTCTGCCTGTGCCTGGGGGAGGGTGTCCGGGTGTGAGGGGCACTCCCCTCTGTGTGTGGTGGTCGCCTCTTCCGCCTGTGCATTGGGTCAGATGGATCTGTGGGGAAGAGGCCAAGCTCACAGAGGAAGAGCTTCTGGGAGAGGGGGTTGCAGGTGAGGCAAGGGAAGGGGTTTTGGAGGGAGAGGTATCTGAGGACTGCGCAGTGCTCGTGGATGCGTGTGTGTGTGTGCCTGGGCCCCATCCCCTGTGAGTGAGGTATCAGTCCCCTGACTGTGCGTGCGTGTGCGTCTGGATTTTGGCATGTGTGTCTGTGTGCTGCTTGTGTCTGTGCTGGTGGGTGCCTGTGCCGGTGTGTGTGTGATTGGTACAGGTAGGGTGCTGGGGATTGTGGATGGGGCAGAGGTAGGAGGGGTGAGGGACTGTTGCAAGAGGGACACTGCTGCCGTCAGTGAGGAGGCCATGGACTGATTGGTCCGATGTAGGGCAGACATGCCAGATGACATGCCCTCCATGAATGACACCAGTTGTGTCAACAGACCCGTGTGTGCATGGAGGACACTCAGCACTGATGTCTGCCCTACATGGATCTGTTTCAGCAAGTCCACAGACTCCACACTCAGGGCAGCAGGGGAGACAGAGGCAGGGGGTGCGGTGCCTGGCATGAAGGAGACACGCTCCCCTACACGGGAGCCTTCACGGACATGTGGGATGGGAGCAGATGGGAGGGTGGAGATGGTGGTGGTGGCGGGGACAGACTTGCTTGATTTTGTCTGTGGTCTGCTGACACCCGCCTCCACAAGGGAGTCCTCACTGGAAGTGCTGTGGTCCTCAGCCGAGGTGGTCGCAGCTGAGGTCTCCTCAGTGTGGCTCCCCTCATCCTCCGTGCCACTGGGTCCCTCGGTCTCCCCTGCAGTGGACCCAGTCTGGCTCTGCCGCTCCTCTTGGTCCGTGGAGCTGTCTCCTCCTGTGGTCGTGGATGTATCTGCAAACAATCAGGATAAACAGAGCAACATTAGTCACCTGTACTGATCACACACACCACAGTAAGTACAGCACATCACAGAGCAAGCCCTGCCATCATTTGCTAGACATTGCAATAAGTGCTGACACTGATTTGAAGAAGCCCATTGTCTGCCTGACAGTCATTCATGCCACACATATCCTACCTGTCCATGCACCCATCTGTCTGGTGCCTGTTGTATGCGACTAATCATATGTGCACACATGCACCACATACACAGTTGTTGGACATCCAAGAGAACATATGGAAATGCGTCACCCCAAACACATGCCATCTCCTGCCACTGACTCAGTACATGTGTCAGGAAAAGTGACGGGCAGAGTCTCTGTCGATATGCGGGTTTTGCTTCCATCACCAGACACAATGATGTCCTCATGTCCTGATAGACAATGCGACAATGGTGTGCATGCAGGACATATCACACTACTGCTGGATCACCCTTTGCGAGTTGAATGTCAAGGCACAGGCCTGTCTGGCAAGTCAGTCATAACTGTCTCCTGTCACAGGGGCAGTGCATACACACAACACCAGTTTACACTGTGTCACAATCATGGAAGTTTTGGGAATGCAAGCCCTGTAGCTGACAGGTGCACATGTGCACCCCTGGCCACCCACATCATGAGGACTAAGATGATCCCACGTCAATCAAATGAGACATTTGAGTGACTGCAAACACAAATCCATAGACATGAGCACTTCACCGTCTGATGAGCATGAACCAAAGCTGCCTGCACCTCAATGTTTCATACACCATTGTGCACAGTCAAGGGACCAGAGACCTATGCATTAACCAATGTGCAGATCCTATAGTCACAACTCAGATGGCTGGCCACCCCAAATTGCTAATCACTCCAGGAGCCCAAAAAGCAAGGCCACACCACAGTGACACAGAGGCAGACACCTGAGTGCACTCTTCACAATGCCCAATATGTATGCTGACACACGGGAGTGGGAGAACAGAGTGCCTTCGATGTACGGAGTAGGCATTACAGTCCTGGTCCATGAGCAACATGGTATTACCCTGAACACTAGGCAGGTGGCTATGCATGTGTCACACACATGATGTACATACTTCTGAGGCTCCCCCCTTGGTCTCTGCTGCAGCATGGGTATGTGGCACATACCCCAGACATGTGGTGAGTCAGAGCAGCAATTGGAACACATTGTAAAGCCATACCCAGAGTACATGTCAGATCACAGGCATTGTGTGAGCAATTGTACCACCCATGCAGCCCACAACAAAGTTCCTGTAACTGATGCTGTCCCCAACTTGAACCACAGGTAACTGCAAGTACACAGTACCCAAGTGACCTAAGTCACAGACTGTAAGGGCCACACCTGTGCATCAGATGAGAGGGCATGACACAAGTGAGGGACATGAGTCCAGTACGACAAGACAGTTGTACTGTGGAAGTGGAACCAGGCTAAAGGAGTGCATAGAGCATGTTAGTCATAGTACACAGAAAAGACAAGCACTTACCCCCTCCTTGCTGCTGTCTGGCCTTCAGCTGCCCATTCAGGTCAGGGAAGACCACCGCCAGAATCCGGAGCATGTGGGGGGTCAGGGTCCGGTGTCCGCCCCTCCTGCGAGGAGGTGACAGCTTTAGCTGGACCCTTGCGATCCTCCGGGTCCAGCCACGAAGGTCCTGCCACCTCTTCTGGTAGTTGCGGATCCTGCGCCTGTAGACCCCCACAGATCGTACTGCCCGGATGATGGTCAGCCAGATCTCCTGCTTCTGGTGGGCATCAACCTGTGAGGATGACAAAGTGAAAAGGCCATTACTACACATGCAACATATCTGTGCATCACACAGTTGGATATACATGTCTCAATCAAAGGGGCATATGATGTACACAGGTAGTGCAACTATGGCTATGAACAGTTGTCCAGCAGTTACTAAATGGTATCATTGCCTGGGAAGTAAAACCTTGTTGGAATGCACTGTTACTGCACTATACCTGTTCAGTGCATGTAACTACACACTTTGGGGGTGACAACTACTCAGTGAGCATGCTAGCCATTGGTGTACACACTGTAAGTCTTGCTAGTCAGACAACATGCACAATTAGTAAGGCAGTGGACAGCACACTCACCTGCTCCCCTGGTTTCCCATACAGCTTGCTGTACTGTGGAAGGAGGCTGTCCAGCAGGGCCTGGTTCTCCTCAGTGCTGAAGGCTGGGGCTCTCTCCACAGTACGTGCCATTGCAGTAGCCAGAGGATGCAGAGACAGCAGCAGTGGTGGTGGCAGATGTCGTCCTGGAGCATGTAGTGTAGGCAAGTGAGCTCTCAGGGGAACAGCCAGCATTATATGTGTGCTGCAGAGGCAGATACTGTCCCATGTGTCCAAAGTGATAGGTCCAAGTCGTTTGCATCTTCTGAATCTGGCCAATCCATGGAATTGCACCACTTATACACGCCCACAGCATCCTTCAAAAGTTCAACTTCATGACACCCATGAATTTGCAACATTGTTGTGGGTGGCCAACTGAATTCACTGCATCCGACTCGTAAAAGCTTGAAAACGCATCCGTTACCATGTCAGTCCATAGCCAATGCGTGCGCACCGATCGGACCATTGCTGTACGACGCATATTACGTCACACAACACGCATCCGTCCACATCATATGCAATGGCCAATGCGTGCGCACCGATCGGTCCATTGCTGTACAACGCGTATTTCGAAACACAACACGCATCCGTCCACATCATATGCAATGGCCAATGCGTGCGCACCGATCGGTCCATTGCTGTTCAACGCGTATTTCGGAGCACAACACGCATCCGTCCACATCATATGCAATGGCCAATGCGTGCGCACCGATCGGTCCATTGCTGTACAACGCGTATTTCGGAGCACAACACGCATCCGTCCACATCATATGCAATGGCCAATGCGTGCGCACCGATCGGTCCATTGCGGTAAAACGCGTATTTCGGAGCACAACACGCATCCGTCCACATCATATGCAATGGCCAATGCGTGCGCACCGATCGGTCCATTGCTGTACGACGCGTATTTCGGAGCACAACACGCATCCGTCCACATCATATGCAATGGCCAATGCGTGCACACGGATTGGTCCATTGCTGTACGACATGTCCCTGTACAAGTCACTCGCATATGTCACCATGGTTGTCACTGGTGAACGTATGCCAGCCACAATTACTTGCCAGGGACTCAGGGGCACACCTACAACACCACAGCCTGTCCACACTGTATCCTAAGGCATGTAAGGCTGCATTACCTGTGTGTGTATGGGAGTCAACATGTGGTTTGTTGGGTGGCACTTGGGGGCAGCCACTCCCAGGCTGTGCATGTGTTCATGGGGACAGAATCCTTTGTGTGTTGTGCACATGACCACTGTGATGTGCAACTGTTCAGTTCAGAGCATGTGGCATGGTCACATTTCCAGGTTGTGTATGTGTATGTTATGTCACATACACCCTGAGTCCCATGTGGGATGGTATGTACGTCACAGGGTGACCCATTGCCACAATTGTGATGGCCCTCCACAGTCTGTGTGCATGTTGTGTTTCAGATGTCTCTGATTCCATGTGCACAATGGGAGACAGTCTCCACATCCACGTTGTTTGTGCATCGACTTTGATGTTTTGTGTGTGTGTCACAGACGTCCATGTCTGTCCTGCAGAGGCAGCAGGGGCCACTACCTGTGGGAGTCATGGTTGTTTTGCTGACGTGTACATGATACGCCATGTCATGCCAGTGTCCATGTGGCAATACAGGGTCCCTGGGAATCTACCTGTCAAAGAGCTGTGTTGCCTGGGGCACATCTGTCCTCACTTGTCACTGTGGTGTGTGTTTGGAACGTGACAGCAGTACATGGGTATTGTGACACAGCCTAATGATTTCCCATAGCACAACCTGGAACTTGTTGTCAACCCATGTTGAACTGAGATGTTAGATGTTGGCCATGTAGGTGCCATATATGTCCATACAGAACGGCACACACATCAAGTACTTGTGTCTCGTAATGATGTATCATGTGATATTGAGTATGGTCAATGCCACATATGTGGGGTGACTGACAATCTTTCTTTGTTCACCTATGCACTGCAGGGCACCAGCTGTCCATAGACCAATCCCTGACCTTGCAACCATGGTTGAACGTGACTGCATCCGACGGTACCGCTTCAACAGGCCGCTTATTGAGGAATTGGCGGTGCGGTTGGCCCCACATTTGCAACCTGGCCGGCCATACCCTGCAGCGCTGACCCCCAAGGTGAAGGTGATGGCAGCCCTACACTTCTTTGCCACCGGTACCTTTCAACACACTGTGGCGTCTGCTGGTGGGATGTCACAGACCATATTCAGCCGTGTGCTACGCGATGTTTTGGAGGCGATGTTGAGATACTTGAACCAGTACATCTATTTCCCTAAACGTCAACAACTCACTGACGTCAAGAGTGACTTCTATGCCCTGGGGAGGATGCCACATGTCATCGGCTCCATTGATGGGACACATGTGGCTTTGGTACCACCACAGGCACATGAGCAGGCATACAGGAACAGGAAACATTACCATTCTATCAATGCCCTGGTGGTATGTCTTGCAGATATGAGCATCTCACATGTGTGTGCACGTTTCCCCGCTTCTGCACACGATGCCTACGTAATGAGGAGTAGTCGCATCCCGAGGATGATGTCACAGATGCAGAACCAGCGTGCCTGGCTTGTCGGTGTGTACTGACTTTGTACCATTGTGTGTGTTCTGCAATGTTGTATTCCACCCTCTTTTCCAACTCAGCTAATGTGCAATTGTCTGTATGTAGGGGACTCTGGATACCCCAACATGCCATGGTTGCTGACACCCCTCAGGAACCCTGTGACACCAGCCCAGATGCGCTACAATGAGTCACATGGTCGGACCACGAGAGTGATCGAGCGGGCATTTGGTCTCCTGAAGAGCCGCTTTCGCTGCCTGGACAAGACAGGAGGGGCCCTCCCGTATGCCCCAGCAAAGGTGTGCAAGATTGTCATCGTCTGCTGCATGCTAAACAACCTGGCAGTGCGGAAGGAGTTGCCTCTCATCCTGGATGACAATGACCAACATCCGCCACCTGTGGAGGATCCTGGCCTGGGCCACGATGCCAGTGATGATGATGATGATGAGGGTGATGTCCGCACACAGCTCATCACCAACTTCTTCAGCTGAATGTGTGTATACAGAGTTGGTATGTCAATGATTTGAGTTTGCATGATATGTGTTGGTGGTGCTCTGTTGTTGTTTGAGTGTGGCCATGTGCTACTTGACTGGATGTGTGCAGCGATGTGTCCTTACAGGTAGTCTGTACTCCCCAACAGTGTTGACATGCTAACTTGGTTTTGTGTAGGTATCTTGTGACATGTATTGGGCATGAGTATTGCAGTTCTGTCCTGTTCTTCATTGCTTTTGACTGTGTGTCATGTCTGTCCTTCACAGGGTACTTTCAGAGTTGTTTGGTCAACTCGGATCCCCCGACACCATGATTCAACTTCCGGGTGGAAGCAGTCATTTCCCTACAGGTAATGTGCCACACACCCCTGGACTTTATATCTTCTACACTTGGTGTCTGTGTGGCCATTGACACGTGGGATTACATGGCCATCGGCCTCTCAGTTTTCCTTCCTCGGACGACCCCTCTTCTTTCGGGGGGGGACCCTCACGTGCAGGCCGCTGCGGTGCAGAGGACTCTCCACCAGAGTCATCCTCCCTCCCTGTGGCAGTTGCAGTTGTTGCGGCACCAGATGTTGTGGGCACACAGGGAGGTGTGGACATGTTGGTGCTAATCTGGCGGAGGCATGTCAATATGTCCCTCTGCACCGCTGTCAGTTCTTCCAATGTGTCCCACTTGGTCTCCATGCCAGACATGTGTGTCTCCACACGGGACATGTGGGAGTCCAAGCGGGCATGATGGGCAGCCTGCTGATGTTGAATGTCCTTGAGGATCCCCGCTACCTGGCTGACCTCTCCGGTGCTATTCTGGTACGCATCAGCAATGCGTACCAGTTGTGGGTCATCATGCAGTCCAGACCCCTCTGCAAACAGCGACCTCTGCCTACCACCCCTGGCCACACATGCGGGACCTGCGGTGGCACGCACAGGTGAGCCTAGGCCCCCTTGGGGGTTGGTACTGGGGTTGTTGTCCGTTACTTCACGGTGGGCTGGGGTCCCTGTGCTGTTGTCATTCAGTGTCCTTGGTCTGTCCGTGTCGGCGGGGGTGGTCTGTGTGTTGGCAGATGTTGGAGGAGTGGGTGCAGGGGGTGCAGATGGTGGTCCTGCTGGTGCTGCATGATGACTCACACCGGAGGTGCCAGGTAGGTCTTCGCCATCCGAGGAGGGCAGAGGCTGTTCCACACCAGAGAGCTCAGGGGCCACCGGAGCCTGGGACAGGGACTCCTCATCATCTGCTGCTGTGTCCCCATCATCACCTGTTTTTGGAAGAGACACACAATGTATGTTATGTTTCTATAGGTATCAATGGTTCAAACACCTGACAGTTGTGACTGTACCTCTGGATGCGGGCCTGTACATTGCATTGTCCTAAGTTGTCACAGTCAGTGGTTGATATTGGTGTAGCACATTGTCCTGCCAACCTGAAGCATTTCAATGTGAATGTTGAGGTGTGTGCATGACCAGCATTGGTGGTATTTGGTTGACATCCGGACCTCCTTCTCCCCCAGCCCAGTTATCCCACCATGAAACATGCCACCCTTGCAGTGGGTGCAGGTTAACTCTCAGGATGTCAGTCAGTGGTGTCCTGCTGTTGGTTGGTGCCCAGTTCCCTGCAGGGCCTGGTACTCCCCACAACAGAGCACCATTGTCAGACATCTTAGAAGTGGCTTTTCACTCCCTGTGAGGTGTGCATGCTTCAGTGTGAGCTTGCTGGGCCATGTGGGTGGGGGATGTTGAGCTGTGACTACCACTCCCATCATGCTATTGCCTATACCCCCCTTCCCAGCATGCCCATACTTCCTACCTTTTGACTCTGCTTCCCTGTGGGGTAGTGTGGCTGTGCTGACATGATGGCTGACAGTATTGTCCTGGCGTTTGTTTGGCTACAAGTCACAAAAGTGTCCCTGTGCTTCACACAGCATAACCCAGTGTGGTGGTTCTTTGTGGGATATTTAATTAGAGTGTGAGGCAATGCATTCTCCCAGGTGAGTTGTGTGGAGTTTGTGTTAAGGGTGTGTGTGAGAAAAGCTGCTGGTAACTATGGTCAGAGCTGTCAGTCCTCCTTCCCACCCAGCCAGATATCCCACCATGGAACGTGCTTCCATTGCAGGGAGTGCAAGTTGGCTTAGAGGATGTTAGGCAGTGGTGTCCTGCTGTTGGTTGGTGCACAGTTCCCAGCAGGGCCTGGTACTCCCCCACAACAGAGCACCATTGTCAGACATTTAGAAGTGGCTTTTCACTCCCTGTGAGGTGTGCATGCTTCAGTGTGAGCTTGCCGGGCCATGTGGGTGGGGGATGTTGAGCTGTGACTACCACTCCCATCATGCTATTGCCTACACCCCCCTTCCCAGCATGCCCATACTTCCTTTCTTTTGAGTCGACTTCACTGTGTGTGAGTGTGACAGCAATGGCAAGATGGCTGACAGTGTGGTCCTGTTGTTTGTTGGTGCACATTTCACAGCAGGGCCTTGTGCTCCCCACAGCTGAGGCCAGTGTCAGACATCTTTGAAGTGGCTTTTCACTCCCTGTGAGGTGTGCGTGCTTCAGTGTGAGCTTGCTGGGCCATGTGGGTGGGGGATGTTGAGCTGTGACTACCACTCCCATCATGCTATTGCCTACACCCCCTTCCCAGCATGCCCATACTTCCTTCCTTTTGAGTCGACTTCACTGTGTGTGAGTGTGACAGCAATGGCAAGATGGCTGACAGTGTGGTCCTGTTGTTTGTTGGTGCACAGTTCACAGCAGGGCCTTGTGCTCCCCACAGCTGAGGCCATTGTCAGACATCTTTGAAGTGGCTTTTCACTCCCTGTGAGATGTGCATGCTTCAGTGTGAGCTTGCTGGGCCATGTGGGTGGGGGATGTTGAGCTGTGACTACCACTCCCATCATGCTATTGCCTACACCCCCCTTCCCAGCATGCCCATACTTCCTTCCTTTTGAGTCGACTTCACTGTGTGTGAGTGTGACAGCAATGGCAAGATGGCTGACAGTGTGGTCCTGTTGTTTGTTGGTGCACAGTTCACAGCAGGGCCTTGTGCTCCCCACAGCTGAGGCCAGTGTCAGACATCTTTGAAGTGGCTTTTCACTCCCTGTGAGGTGTGCATGCTTCAGTGTGAGCTTGCTGTGCCATGTGGGTGGGGATGTTGAGCTGTGACTACCACTCCCATCATGCTATTGCCTACACCCCCTTCCCAGCATGCCCATACTTCCTTCCTTTTGACTCTGCTTCCCTGTGGGGTAGTGTGCCTGTGCTGACAGGATGGCTGACAGTGTTGTCCTGGCGTTTGTTTGGCTACAAGTCTCAAAAGTGTCCCTGTGCTTCACACAGCATAACCCAGTGTGGTGGTTCTTTGTGGGATATTTAATTAGAGTGTGAGGCAATGTATTCTCCCAGGTGAGTTGTGTGGAGTTTGTGTTAAGGGGGTGTGTGAGAAAAGCTGCTGGTAACTATGGTCAGAGCTGTCAGTCCTCCTTCCCACCCAGCCAGATATCCCACCATGGAACGTGCTTCCATTGCAGGGAGTGCAAGTTGGCTTTCAGAATGTCAGTCAGTGGTGTCCTGCAGTTGGTTGGTGCACAGTTTCCAGCAGGGCCTTGTGCTCCCCACAGCAGTACCCAGTGTCAGCCATCTTGTCAGTTCTTTTCCACACCCTGTGATGTGAGCATGGTTCAGAGTGGTGTTGATGGGCCAATTGTGAGGGTGACCAATATCTGTGACTACAACTCCCATAATGCTATTGGCTACACTCACTCCACCAGCATACACACAATTCCTTCCTTTCAGTGAGCTTCCCTGTGAGGTGGTGTTCTAGTGGTGGCAAAATGTCTGACAGTGTTTGTTGGTTAGATTTGTGCCACTGCCTTGCTCTATTTGTTGTTAGGTTTGTACATGTCATGACACAGTTACATATCACTATGAGATGGCAGGTATTGTGTTTGTCTAACTAACATACACATCTTGGGATGATTATCTTTTGGCTACTGTGGCTTTGCTAACGGTGCATGGTTTCACTATCCCCTTGACAGTGATGTGTGTGTATTGTCACACAATATTGGGTATATTGGTTGTGTACTCACCAGGCTCTGGGATGTTTGATAGTCCATGTACGCTCTCTGGTGGTAGGATGGCCCGCACCTTCTCCTCCCAGGGCCTGAGGTATACTGGTTTGGCAGGAGGGCCACTGCCGGTGCGATGACTCAAGGCGTAATCCTTCTTGAGTAGGTCCTTGACCCTCCTGCGCACATCATACCACCTGTTCTGGATGTCTTCCTTTGTGCGCAAACATGGTGATTGTGCGTTCACCCTGTCGACGATCCTCTCCCACATCTTGGTTTTCTGCGACATGGGGGTCTGTTGGACCAATGTACCAAACAACTGTGGCTCTACCCTGAGGATTTCATCTACCAGGACTTCCAATTCACTGTCTAGGAACTTTGGATTCTTCTTTGGGGGCATGGTGATGGGTGGTGGTGGGGATTGATGTGTGTGTGAGTGTGCAAGTGAGGGTGGGTGAGTGTAGGTTTTGCTGGGTGTATGTGAGGGTGCTATTTGGGAGGTGCTAATGGTGTGTGGCTTGTGTGATGGATGAGTTGTGAGTGTGTCTGTGGTTGCTGTCTGATGGTGTTCTGTGCTGGCAGGTCAGTTGAATTTGCAAAGGATCATGGTAGGGATTTGTGGCCTTTATATGGGTGGAGTTGTGGGTGTGTCTTTGTTCCATGTTTTTTCCCCTGTATTTATTGACTTTGTCATTGCTTGTTTGGCCCTTTTTTTGGTATTTTTTCCTTTGTAGCTTTTAGGCATGTAGGAGACGTTCTTCTGACTGAGTAGGACGCTGCAGTTGGCTTGTGCGAGCTTCTCCGAGTCTTTCAAGCTGTGTTTATGCTGGGTTTCATGTGCGGCGTACGCGTCGGTCGCGGAGTATTGGGTTGCTTCGGCTCCCTGTTTTGTATGCGTGTCGGTCGTATGGCTTGAGCTCCGTGCGATTCGGTCTGGTTTTACACGCATTGCATCGTACTGCGCGGGTCAGAGTTCGCGGGTACGTTTCTGTCGGGTTCATTCCTGGTGCGTGTCGGTCGGTTCGATTCGCGTAGTTTTCCGGCCGGATTGCTGGTTTCCGTGCGGTTCGGTCGTTCGGCTTGTGTTCCGTACGAGTCGGTCGTAATTCACATGCATTGCATCATACTACGCGGATCGGGCAGCGCCGGTACGTGTCGGTCGGACTACATTCCCGTACCGAGTCGGTCGGTATGTCTTCCGGCCAGAATCGGAATCGGCCCCTATATGTTAAAAAATACAACAATAAAATAAAATATACTTAAAAAAATAAAATACTTTTTCTAATTTTTTATTATCAATGTTTCATTATAAATAAAAATATAAATAAAATATAAAGATGTTTATGTGTTTTTTTTACATGTTATGAAATATTGTATCTATAATAAAATATTTATATTGTTTCAATGTACTTTAAAAACTATTGTATTTGTTCAAACATGATTAACTATGGGGGTGCTTACGATGGCGTAACGTTCGCCACCGCCGGGCCGGCGGTGGCGACCGTTACGCCATCGTAACGTGATTTACCCACCGCCATATTACGATGGCAGTGGGTATCGCGGCGGATGGAAAGTCCGTCCGCCGCTTTTCCGGCGGTCAGCAATCGTTACGATTGCTGGCCGGGCGGAGCAGGGGCATAATATGGTAGCGGTGCCTAGCAGGCACCACCATCTATATTATGATGTTTGCTTTTCACAGCCTTTCCATGGCGGCGATGCCGCCATGGAAAGGCTGGCGGGGATTTGCTTTGGGGGCCCGTTGCGGGCCCCCGGGGGTTTGGGGGGTGCACTTGGGGGGTACCTGCCACGTTGTGCATGGAAATGCACAACATGGCATTTTACCATTGCGGCGGGTGCTGCAGCCAGCAGCACCCGCCGCAATGTTAAACCGCCAGATGCGACCGCCGCGGTGGCGGTCGCATCATAATTAGGGTGGCAGGGCCGCCGCATGGCAGGCGGGCGGTCCCGTTACCGCTAGGGTGGCGGGCGGACTAAAGTCCGCCTGCCATCCTAATGACCCCCTATATCTTTATCCTTACACCATAATATATTATTATTTCTTCACTATTCCCACTATCAATCAATCAATCAATCAACACATTTATAGAGCGCCCTACTCACCCGTGAGGGTCTCAAGGCGCTAGGGGGGAGGGATGAAGCAGCTACTGATCGAACAGCCAGGTCTTAAGAAGTCTCCTGAAGGTCAGCAGGTCCTGGGTCTGTCGCAGGTGGATGGGGAGGGTGCTCCAAGTCTTGGCGGCGAGGTGGGAGAATGATCTGCCACCGGTGGTCATTCGGCAGATGCGTGGGATGGTGGCGAGGGCGCGGTCAGCGGAGCGGAGCTGGCGGTTCGGGGTGTAGAAGGTGAGTCGTTTGTTGAGGTATGCTGGTCCGGCGTTGTGGAGTGCTTTGTGGGCGTGGGTGAGGAGCTTGAAGGTGATCCTCTTGTTGACCGGGAGCCAGTGCAGGTCTCTCAGGTGGGCGGTGATGTGGCTGTGGTGAGGGGTTCCGAGGATGAGGCGTGCGGAGGCGTTTTGTATGCGTTGGAGTCGTTTCTGGAGTTTGGTCGTGGTTCCCGCGTAGAGGGCGTTGCCGTAGTCCAGCCTGCTGCTGACGAGGGCTTGGGTGACCGTCCTTCTGGTTTCAGTGGGGATCCATCTGCGGAGCATGCGGAGGGTGTTGAAGCAGGAGGAGGAGACAGCGTTGACTTGCTGGGTCAAAGAGAGCATTGAGTCCAGGATGAAACCCAGATTGCGTGGGTGGTTGGTGGGTGTCGGAGGAGCTCCCAACGTGGCCGGCCACCAGGAGTCGTCCAATGCAGAGGGGGTGGAGCCGAGGTTGAGGACCTCCGTCTTGTCAGAGTTCAGTTTCAGACGGCTGGTCTTCATCCACTCTGCGACTGCCTTCATTTCCTCATGGAGGTTGGATTTGGCGGTGGCCGGGTCCTTGGTGAGGGAGAGGATCAGCTGGGTGTCGTCGGCGTACGAGATGATGTTGAGGTGGTGCGCTCGGACGATGTTGGCGAGCAGTGCCATGTAGATGTTGAAAAGGGTCGGGCTGAGGGATGATCCTTGGGGTACGCCGCAGGTGATCGTGGTGGCTTTGGATCTGAATGGGGGGAGACGGACTCTCTGGGTTCTGCCGGTGAGGAAGGAGGTGATCCAGTTCAGGGTTTTGTCGCGGATCCCTGCGTCGTGGAGGCGTGTGCATAGGGTGTGGTGGCAGACGGTGTCGAAGGCGGCCGAGAGGTCCAGGAGGATGAGGGCAGCGGTTTCGCCGCTGTCCAGCAGGGTCCTGATGTCGTCGGTGGCAGCGATGAGGGCGGTTTCGGTGCTGTGATTGCTGCGGAAGCCGGATTGGGAGGAGTCCAGGATGTTGTTCTCCTCCAGGAAGTGGGTTAGTTGGCTGTTGGCGGTCTTCTCAATGACTTTTTCCGGGAACGGGAGCAGGGAGATGGGTCGAAAGTTCTTGAGGTCCTTTGGGTCCGCCTTAGGTTTCTTGAGAAGGGCATTGATCTCGGCCTGTTTCCAGCTCTCCAGAAAGGTGGCTGTCTTGAAGGAGCTGTTGATGATATTTTGGAGTTGAGGTGCGATGATGGAGCTTGCTTTGTTGAAGATGTGGTGGGGGCAGGGGTCGGAAGGAGAGCCGGAGTGGATGGTGTTCATGATTTTGATGGTGTCTTCGTCGTTGACGTGGTTCCAGGAGAGCAGGAGGTCGGTGTGTTTGGTGGGTGTTGAGTCGGGGGTGTCGGCGTCTGTCGTCAGTGTCTGGGCGTCGAAGCTGTCATGGATGTCTGTGATCTTGCGGTGGAAGAAGGTTGCCAGGGAGTCGCAGAGTTCTTGCGACGGCGGGATGTCATTCGTGCTGGAGCTGGGGGATGCGAGTTCTTTCACGATGCTGAAGAGCTCTTTGCTGTTGTGTGCGTTGTTGTCGATGCGTTCCTTGAAGGAGGTCCTTTTGGCGGATCGGATCAGTTGGTGGTGCTTGCGTCTGGCGTTCTTGAGGGCTGCGTGGTTGTCTGGTGTCTGGTCTTGGCGCCACTGCTTCTCGATTCTTCGGCACGTTTGTTTGGAAGTCTGGAGGTCGGCGTTGAACCAGGTGGCTCTCGTGTTGGTGCGCCTGTTAGAGGGTCTCCTGATCGGGGTGAGGGTGTTGGCGCAGTCGTCGATCCATTGTCTGAAGTCGTGGGCTGCTGCGTTGGTGTCAGAGGGTTCGGGTGGAGGGTCACGGGCGAGGGTGGTGAGGAGCTGGTCTTCAGTGACTTTGTTCCAGCTGCGGTGTGGAATTTGTTGCGGTTGGATGTGCGCGGTGTGTTTCTCGAAGGAGAAGTGGATGCAGTGGTGGTCGGTCCAGTGGAGTTCGGTGGTGTGGCTGAAGGTGACGTGGCTGCTGGCGGAGAAGATGGGGTCGAGCGTGAGTCCAGCGGAGTGGGTGGGTGTCGTGACGATCTGTTTGAGTCCGAGGTTGGCTAGGTTGTCGATCAGGGTTGTGGAGTTGCTGTCGTTGGAGTTCTCGAGGTGGAAGTTCAGGTCTCCGAGGAGGATGTAGTCTGAGGAGGCGAGGGCGTGCGTGCTGATGAGGTCGGCGATGGAGTCGCTGAACTGTGGTCGGGGTCCCGGGGGTCTGTAGACAAGGGTTCCTCTGAGGGTGGCATTGTGGTCGACGTGGATCTGGAAGCGTAGGTGTTCGGCCATGCTGAGGGAGTCATCGATGTTGGTAGAAATTCTGATGGTGTTCCTGTGGACGATGGCGATTCCTCCTCCTGGTTTGTTGTTTCTGTCCCTGCGGGTGATCTTGTAGCCGTCCGGGATGGCTATGGCTATGTCGGGCGCCGAGGAGGTGTTCGTCCAGGTCTCCGTCAGGAAGGTGACGTCCGGGGAGGATGAATCGAGCAGGTCCCAGAGTTCGACGGCGTGCTTGTGGACTGAGCGGGTGTTGAGCAGTATGCATCTGAGACTGTTGTGGCCTGCTTTGGTGGGATGGGCAGGACATGCCGGTGTGCGCTGGCTGGTGTAGCTGCAGTTTCGGCAGGTGAAGGGTCCGTGGGTGAGCTTCGGGGTGGCCTGGAAGCAGGTGGAGGGTCGGCCGGCGTTGAGTGCGTGGAGGGTTTTGGAGTCGTATCGGCGTCGGGTGTGGTGGCGCACGCGGGGGCCAGGGGGTCTGGCACTTGGCGCAGTCCAGGCGCGGACGGGCACAGACGGGCTTGCCTTAGGCGCGCCTTTGGTGCGCCAGCGGCGTGGCCGTGCAGCGGCCGCCATTAAGTAGGGGTCGGGGAGGGCTGGACAGCTGGGAGGCGGAAGCGGGGAGGGGAGCTGAATTGGGCCAGTCGCGCTGGGGGGGAGGGGCCGCGGGGGCAGCAGCGGCGGGGAAAAAGGGCTAAAGAAGTGAAGGAAAGGGGGAGAAATAGGCAGAAATAAGGCACAGAAGAGCAGAGGTGCAGAAAAGTACAGAAAGGTGAAAAATAGAAGGGGCAGAAAAATGAGTGAAAACGAGTGAAGAGCAGAGCAGAAATAAGGCACAGAGGAGCAGAGGTGCAGAAAAGTGCAGAAAGGTGAAAAATAGAAGGGGCAGAAAACGAGTGAAGAGCAGAGCAGAAATAAGGCACAGAGGAGCAGAGGTGCAGAAAAGTGCAGAAAGGTGAAAAATAGAAGGGGCTAGAAAAACGAGTGAAAACGAGTGAAGAGCAGAGCGAGAGGAATGAGACAGAGGTCCACTGGACCACCAGGGATGAGGCGCAGGGAAGACCTGCGGGTGGAGGAGGGCCTCGAACACCAACACACGAGAGTGCAAGTTCAGGGGCAGGCCTCACTTAGTGGTGGAGCTGCGAGGGAGGGGGAGCAATTTCACTGACAATGGGTCAGTGGTTAACTACATTAACTCAGGGAAGGTGCTAAATAGCAAACATTATAATTTACTACTCCCACTTCAATTTATATTAAGTCAGGGAAGACGCAGGACACTAACCTTATATAATTTACTATTCCCACTCCAAACTACATTAAGGGGCCGATTACGATGGCGGACGCACTGGAGTCCGTCCGCCATGGTGGTGGCAACCGGGACCGTCCGCAATACCTGCGGCGGTTCCGCACACCGAATTAGGATGCGACCGCCACCATGGCGGTCGCACCTTGCACTCTTAACATTGCGCCGGGTGCTGCTGACAGCAGCACTCGCCGCTATGTCAAAAATGCATGTCGTGCATTTCACTGCACTACGTGGCAGGCACCACACGCTGCCTGCCACTTGATGCAGTGAAATGTCAGGGTACCATTGGTACCCCCTCAGTGCACAAACACACACCCCCAACACATTGGGAGCCCGCAACAGGCCCCCGAAACCAATCTCCACCAGCCTTTCAATGGCGGTTTACCCGCCGCGGAAAGGCTGGCGGAAGACTGCCGCGTAATTTGGAGGATGGTGCCTGCTAGGCACTGCCACCATTTTACAGATGCAGACCGCTCCGCCAGGCAATCGGAACGATTGCCTGTGGCGGGTCCGTGGCGGATGGTGTTTGCGTGCACCGCGGTCGCTGTCTGGATCCCACCGCCATCGTAATCTGGCGGTGGGAAGGACCGCCACAGCCGGGCTGGCGGTGAGGGTCCTTCCGCCATAGTAATCGGCCCCTAAGTTAGGAAAGAAGCTGGACACTAAACATATATAATGTACTTTTCCCACTCCAATTTATAATAACTCAGGGAAGGCGTTGGACACTAACCATATATAATTTACTATTCCCTCTCCAAACTACATTAAATCAGGGAAGGTGCTGGACACTAAACATATATAATTTACCATTCCCACTCCAAACTACATTAAAACAGGGAAGGTGCTGGACACTAAACATATATAATTTACTATTCCCACTCCAAACTACATTAAATCAGGGAAGGCGCTGGACACTAAACATATATAATTTACTATTCCCACTCCAATTTATAAGAACTCAGGGAAGGTGTTGGACACTAACCATATATAATTTACTATTCCCACTCCAAACTACATTAAATCAGGGAAGGTGCTGGACACTAAACAAATATAATTTACTATTCCCACTCCAAACTACATTAAATCAGGAAAGGTGCTGGACACTAAACATATATAATTTACTATTCCCACTCCAAACTACATTAAATCAGGGAAGGCGCTGGACACTAACCATATATAATTTACTATTCCCACTCCAAACTACATTAAATCAGGGAAGGTGCTGGACACTAACCATATATAATTTTACTATTCCCACTCCAAACTACATGAAATCAGGGAAGGTGCTGGAGACTAAACATATATAATTTACTATCCCCACTCCAATTTATAATAACTCAGGGAAGGTGCTGGACACTAAACAAATATAATTTACTATTCCCACTCCAAACTACATTAAATCAGGAAAGGTGCTGGTCACTAAACATATATAATTTACTATTCCCACTCCAAACTACATTAAATTAGGGAAGGTGCTGGACACTAACCATATAAAATTTACTATTCCCACTCCAAACTACATGAAATCAGGGAAGGTGCTGGACACTAAACATATATAATTTACTATCCCCACTCCAATTTATAATAACTCAGGGAAGGTGCTGGACACTGAACATATATAATTTACTATTCCCACTACAATTTATAATAACTCAGGGAAGGCGTTGGACACTAACCATATATAATTTACTATTCCAACTCCAAGCTACATTAAATCAGGGAAGGTGCTGGACACTAACCATATATAATTTACTATTCCCACTCCAAACTACATTAAGTCAGGAAAGGTGCTGGACACTTAGGGGCCGATTCCGATCTCGGCCGGTAGGGCTCCGAATCGGATTCGGCTTAACCGGATCCGATTCGGAGCCCTATTTCCCGACCGGTTCGTACGCGCGTCCGGGCGAGCGAGTACGATGCGAAATCGCCGACCGACTCGTCCGGGCGTCCCGACCTCTCCGACCGACTCGTTCCCGGGTCTAACCACACCGACCGACTCGCTCGGACTCGACTCGCACCGCGCAATGGAGACGTTCCCTGGCCGGGTAAGTACGATGCGCGCTGCGAACAGTCCGACCGAGCCGAGCACTCCGGCTCCAAAGAGCAGTCGGAGCCGTACTTTGGGGGTCCGTGTCGGACCCCCCTGTATGCATAGACGCGCGAGTCGCACACAGGGGGGACCCATGGGTCCCCCCTACCTGTGCGTGTACGGCGGGTGAAGCGCTTTGCCGCGTACATGCTGTAGGGGGCGCCCTTGTCCGCCTCGCACCCATTGAGTCAATGGGAGCCCGCGTACGCGTTATGCGACAGGCTCCCATTGACTTCAATGGAGTCCGACCGACTCGAGTCCGATGGCATACGTGCGCATCGTACTCGTTCGGTCGGGCTGCCAGAGTCCGAATCAGTCAGAAATCTCTCTGACCGAGCCGGACTCTGAGAGATTTCCGACCAATTCGGACTCTGGCAGCCCGACCGAACGAGTACGATGCGCACGTATGCCATCGGACTCGAGTCGGTCGGACTCCCATTGAAGTCAATGGGAGCCTGTCATACAACGCGTGCGCGGGCTCCCATTGACTCAATGGGTGCGAGGCGGACAAGGGTGCCCCTACAGCGTGTACGCGGCGAAGCGCTCACCCGCCGTACACGCACAGGTAGGGGACCCATGGGTCCCCCTGTGTGCGATCGCGCGGCTATGCATACAGGGGGTCCGACACGGACCCCCAAAGTACGGCTCGACTGCTCTTGGAGCCGGAGTGCTCGGCTCGGTCGGGACTGTTCGCAGCGCGCATCGTACTTACCCGGCGGCGAACGTCTCCATTGCGCTGGTGCGAGTCGAATCCAACGAGTCGGTCGGTGCGGTTAGACCCGGGAACGAGTCGGTCGGAGCGGTTGGGACGCCCGGACGAGTCGGTCGGCGATTTCGCATCGTACTCGCCGCCCGGACGCGCGTACTGAATCGGTCGGGAAATAAGGCTCCGAATCGGATCCGGTTAAGCGAATCCGATTCGAGCTCCCGGCCGAGGTCAGAATCGGCCCCTAAACATATATAATTTACTATTCCCACTCCAAACTACATTAAATCAGGGAAGGCGCTGGACACTAACCATATATAATTTAAGAATCACTGACATAATACCGAAAGTCACATTATCGAACTGCAAATATTTTGACGCAAAAATATCGATATCAAAAATATCGATGTTGCATACTTAATTATAAAAATACACAAATATCGATACCACAATATCGTGATACAACTATATCGACAACACAAATATCGCACACATAAATATCGCAATACAAAATATTGACGTTTATAAATAAATATAGGACAGTCTAAAATATCGACTACAAAAATATAGACATCAATATTATCGTTTTTTTCAATATATCGACAACTCAATAATACATTAAAACAATTACTTTAAACACCATAAATACAGTAAATTGCATAAACATACATATCACATTAAATTGAACCAAAAACATAACTATCAAAATTATAACAACATAAATAAATATTAACATAATAAACACACTAATAATATTTTAAAATATATACTTGCAACATATTCAAACATTTTAATACATCTAATATATATTTTATTAAAATATAATTAGTTCAACGTCTTCTTCCTCACCCCAAAAAAAGAAATTACTCTTAATTAGCGTTTTCCATATAAAGAAAACAATTCCCAAACAAAGAAACAAAGTAAAAATTAACCAATAGAAATACAGAACATCGAAATAAACCAATGAAATTCAACAAACAATTAAAAAGACACTACATAAACCAAGAAAAATCAGTCTTATTTTACACCTTAAACCAAAATAATCAAAATAAAACCTACTACACTTCAGAAAAAGTAAGTAAATTACCTTTTCTAAATAAGCAGTTAAATTAAAATGTAACACAGATTTCAATTGCTAACTAAAATTACTAACTTATATATTTTATCTCTTTATATTTCCACTACAGATATTACTACAAAGAACGAGAAACAATAATTTACCTCGCAAAAACAGCTCACTAACAAAGTAAGTATACTTTAAAAAGCCTTTGTAAAATCTCACTAAAATGCAACTAAACATCTAATATATCCTATACCCCAAAACCACCCCATTTATATTTTTAAACCTTTTAAAAGCCTTTGTAAAATCTAACAAAAACGTTAATGAAGCTATAGTCTATCCTAAACACCAATACCACCCCATGTAAAATTGTAAAACATCAAATAAAATATGCTTTATTTTCCTTGCACAGAAAACTTCGACCAAACAGCCTTTATTGAACAAAGAACATCTCCATTTAAAGACAACTAAATAACACTTGGTAAGTAAATGTAAAAAAAAAATTCTTTTTAACCATATAAACATGTATAATAATATGCTTTTTCATATATGTTCATATACATTTTTTATAGAATTTTCCACATCACCATGACTGAAGGTGCCCAATTTATAGCATCTCAGAAAGGGAAATTTTTATTGTGTTACATGGGGTACGTCTACACCCAAGAGAAGCAAACAGGCCTTAAAGTGAACTGGAAATGTACAAAATATTATTCAAATAAATGTTATGGTCGCGCTACCACCAGGGAAACAACTGTATTATACACTAGAGAACATAACCATCCGCCAAATGTTTCTGAAATTGAAGTGAGAGCAACCCTTGATAATATAAAAGAATTAAGTACTAGCTCACAAACTCCTACAAGTGTTATACTTAAAGGAATTTTACCTAAAGTACCCAAAGAAGCAACCGGTCAATTACCATCCATTGCTTCAATTAAAAGAACCATAGCTAGGACCAAAAAAGCAACAACAACCACAATCCCTACGCCTAAAAATTTTGCTGATATCATGATTCCCCCAGAACTAAGTATAACACACAGTGATGAACCTTTTATTTTCTTTGACAATAAAAATAAAGATAAAAGAATTATTATGTTTGCTACAGCAAACAATATAACTAAACTTCAACAATGCCAAACCTGGATGATGGATGGCACCTTCACAATATGCCCCAAACCATTCTACCAACTTTACAGTATCCATGGGCAATATCATAACAGTTGCATCCCCTTCATTTATGCATTGTTACCAAATAAACAGAATGCAACATATACTGAAGTGTTAGGTAAAATAAAGCAAGAAACAAACAACTTTTTTCCTCAAAGAATAATAATAGACTTTGAGCAAGCCATGATAAATTCTATCCTTAAATTGTATCCCCACACATCTATACAAGGATGTTACTTCCATTTCAACCAATGTTTATGGAGACATTTACAGAAATCTGCACTTAGGGGGTCATTACGATGACTGGCGGATCGCCACCGCCCATATGGCGGTGGCGATCCGCCCGCCATTCCCCTCCGCCCGCATGCCATTTCCCCCCGCCACATTACGATGGCGGGGGGAGCCCGGCAGACGGAAAGACCGTCCGTCGGTTTTCCTCCGGTCACACAGGTGACCGGGCAGAAAAGGGCAGTAATTTGGTGGCGGTGTCTGCAAGACACCGCCATCCATATTATGATGACTGCGGAGATGTGCCTTTTCATGGCGGCAATGCCGCCATGGAAAGGCATACGGTCTTTTACAATGGGGGCCCGTTGCGGGCCCCCGGGGGTTGGGGGGGTGGGGGGGTGGGGGGTGCACTTGGGGGGTACCTATGGTACCCCCCAGCATTGGCATGGACAAGATGGCAGGCACCGCGCGGTGCCTATCACCTTGTGCATGCCAATGCACAACGTGCATTCCCAGCATTGTGGCGGGCGGTGCTGTGAACATCGCCCGCCACAATGTTGGGAATAGGGGATGCCACCGCCACCGTGGCGGTGGCATCCTAATACTCGCGGCGGGACCGCCGCTCCTATGGCGGACAGTCCCATTCACCGCTACGGTGGCGGGCGGACAAAGTCCGCCCGTCATCGTAATGACCTCCTTAGTGTGGAATATGCAACAAATATTACCTTTGCATACTGAATTCAAAATCTAATTGCCCTGACCTATGTGCCAGTGACAGATGTGGCTGAGCATTATAACATTTTAATTGAAAGTCCATTTTACCAACAAAATGAACAAAAATTATCTCCCCTCCTAGATTATTTTGAGGATACCTGGGTGGGGAGATTACACAGATCAGGCCATAGGCGTCAACCTAAATTTCAAATTCCTTGGTGGAATGTGTATCTAACTACACTTAACCAAGAAGCTAAAACAAACAATGCAGATGAGGGTTGGCATAATGCCTTCCTATCTTCTACAGGACGAAGCACTCCTACCCTACATAAACTATTACTTGCCATACAAAAAGAACAAAGCTTCCAAGAACTCAGAATGCAACAATCTGTCATCCAATTAAAACCAAAAATATCTAGACAAACTAATCAAATGTATCAATATCTCCAACAGCAAGTTCAGCTATACCCTTCCACAAGAGGCCTTGAGTACTTAAATATGATAGCTAAAACTCTACTCTAAAACATATAAACAATGTAAATATACTATTCTGAAGAAAAAAATTATTACAATAAAAACAGTGCATTCTTTTAAATAAAAAAATTAATTAATTTGTCTAATATGTGTTATAAATGTATATATACATATATAGACAAATTAATTAAACAGCAAAGCAACTAAACAACAACTGCAATTAAATTAAAATCATTTCCCTCCCACAATTAAAATTTTTAAAAACACTTACCTTTCCCGTTGCTTTAATACGAAAATGCCACATCTTCCAAAGTAATCCAAGTAGTTCACAATCCATAGATATTAAAAAGGAACCCCAATAAAATGTAAAAATACAACTGTATCAAAAACTTAGTCCTCCAGGTAAAAATCGACAATCCAGTAACCATAAAAAACCCGAAAAATGGTATGAAATTAAAAACCGCTCCATGAAAACCGAAAAATGAAGGAAGTATAAAATAATTTTTAGTTAATATAACTAATACACACTTCCTTAAAAAAAAAAATTTGCAATGTTCCGTAATTCCAAACTTCTTCGTCGTAAAACCTACAAAACAAAGAAAAACATTCCCACCCACACAAATGTACACATAATACACTTAATAACATGACTGCAAACATTATTCACACAGTATTAACGTAAAAACGACATAAATAGAAAAAATCTAAGTAGGCCGCAAATACGGAACACAACGTTAAGAATTAATAACTAAATAAAACACTAAACACACCATAACTTCTAAAACATAACTCCACGCACACTAATTACAACATTACTACCTTCAAAATACACTTAAAATAGTTTAATATTAAAGAAAATTACTCTTACCTTCTCAGATGCAAAGCAGCTCCCAACCGTGAGCTTCTTTCTTCCCAAATGACCCAAAACAACAGCGAGCGGGTACTAAATTAAAGCCCCAAACAAATATGGCAACTATAAACATATTAAATAAATAGCTAAACTATTTATTTAATATTATACAATGGTTTAAAAATTACTGTTACATTCTAATAAAATACTTTAAAATGTACCTGAATTATTTATATTTATTATCTCTTTTTTATATTATGTAAAATTATAATAATAAATATTATGAATTAATAATATTTAATATTATAATTAGAAAAATGTATATATTTCAAACAACAATTACTAAAACATTTTATTAATGTTGTTTTTTGTTAAAAAATATCAGAGTTGTAAATAAAATGAACAACTGTTATTAAATGTAATAATTATTAATATTAATATTTTATTATTAATATTAATAATTAAAATATATTATGTTTGTATTACAAAAATTGAACTATGTTATTTTTATCTGAAATGTATTGTTCACATATTTTCATTATAAAATGTTAATAAATACTTACCAAAATTTGTAACAGTTGTAAAAATGTTAAAAATGACAAACAATATTTAGCACTTATTACAAATATATACTAATGTATAAAATTTGCATTAAAAAAATTCATATGCATCATGCTATATTTCGAACATATAAACAATTGTAAAGTACAATTTATTTTATTGTTAAAACATTTTTTGTATTATTTACTTGTTAAAATATACATATTGGTAAACTGTATTTTTTATGTCATAAATACACTCTCCTGTATATATATATTTTTTCTGATTAATTTTCTGCTGTTTAATAAAAAATTACATTTTGGATTTAAGTGTCATTTTTATGTTTTATATAATAAAAATTATTAATAAAAATGAGATTTAAATTTTTTTGACTACCTTTTCATTGCTATCACATTTAATGTAGATAATTAAATATTTTGTAATAAATTATATATTATAAAATGCATAATTTTCATTGTATAATATATATATGATATAGCTGTTCTTCATGTAAATATAACTAATATGTTTTAACTAATTTTAACTCTAATAATATTATTATCATATATTTTAAATACACTCACCTAAATTATACTTACTACTCTACTCAACATAAATACCCAATAATAATTTTCATTAAAATAACTTATTTTACTATTCCTACTCCACTCTGTATTTAATTGGGGTAGGTGCTGGACACTAAACGTAATTAATTTAATATTCCCACTCCAGCCAGTATTTATTTGGGGTAGGTGCTGGACACTGAACCTAATTTAATTATATTCCCACGCCAGTCAATATTTAATTGTGGTAGGTGCTGGACACTAAACTTAATTAATTGACTATTCCCACTCCAACCAGTATTTAATTGGAGTAGGTGCTGGACACTAAACTTAATTAATTTACTATTCCCACTCCATTCAGTATTTAATTGGAGTAGGTGCTAGAAACTAAACTTAATTAATTTACTATTCCCACTGCAATCAGTATTTAATTGGGGTAGGTGCTGGACACTAAACCTAATTTAATTTCTATTCCCACTCCAGTCAATATTTAATTGGGCTAGGTGCTGGAAACTAAACTTAATTAATTTACTATTCCCACTCCAGCCAGTATTTAATTGGGGTAGGTGCTGGACACTAAACCTAATTTAATTACTATTCCCACTCCACTCAATATTTAATTGTGGTAGGTGCTGGACACTAAACTTAATTATTGTACTATTCCCACTCCAACCAGTGTTTAATTGGGGTAGGTGCTGGACACTAAACCTAATTTAATTACTATTCCCACTCCAGTCAGTATTTAATTGGGGTAGGTGCTGGACACTAAACTTAATTAGTTTACTATTCCCACTCCAGTCAGTATTTAATTGGGGTAGGTGCTGGACACTAAACTTAATTTATTTACTATTCCCACTCCAATCAGTATTTAATTGGGGTAGGAGCTGGACACTAAACTTAATTAATTTACTATTCCCACTCCAATCAGTATTTAATTGGGGTAGGTGCTGGACACTGAACTTAATTAATTTACTATTCCCACTCCAACCAGTATTTAATTGGGGTAGGTGCTGGACACTAAACCTAATTTAATTACTATTCCCACTCCAGTCAGTATTTAATTGAGGTAGGTGCTGGACACTAAACGTAATTAATTTACTATTCCCACTCCAGTCAGTATTTAATTGGGGTAGGTGCTGGACACTAAACTTAATTAATTTACTATTCCCACTCCAATCAGTATTTAATTGGGGTAGGTGCTGGACACTAAACTTAATTAATTTACTATTCGCACTCCAATCAGTATTTAATTGGGGTAGGTGCTGGACACTGAACTTAATAATTTACTATTCCCACTCCAGTCAGTATTTAATTGGGGTAGCTACTGGACACTAAACCTAATTTAATTACTATTCCCACTTCAGTCAATATTTAATTGGGCTAGGTGCTGGACACTAAACTTAATTTATTTACTATTCCCACTCCAATCAGTATTTAATTGGGGTAGGAGCTGGACACTAAACTTAATTAATTTACTATTCCCACTCCAATCAGTATTTAATTGGGGTAGGTGCTGGACACTGAACTTAATTAATTTACTATTCCCACTCCAACCAGTATTTAATTGGGGTAGGTGCTGGACACTAAACCTAATTTAATTACTATTCCCACTCCAGTCAGTATTTAATTGAGGTAGGTGCTGGACACTAAACGTAATTAATTTACTATTCCCACTCCAGTCAGTATTTAATTGGGGTAGGTGCTGGACACTAAACTTAATTAATTTACTATTCCCACTCCAATCAGTATTTAATTGGGGTAGGTGCTGGACACTAAACTTAATTAATTTACTATTCGCACTCCAATCAGTATTTAATTGGGGTAGGTGCTGGACACTAAACCTAATTTAATTACTATTCCCACTTCAGTCAATATTTAATTGGGCTAGGTGCTGGACACTTAACTTTAATTAATTTACTATTCCCACTCCAATAAGTATTTAATTGAGGTAGGTGCTGGACACTAAACCTAATTTAGGGGGTCATTACGATGGCGGTCGGAAAAGCAACCCGACCGCCATGGTAGCGGAAACTCACCGCCCGCCGCTACCGCGGGAAAACCGACGGCCTGATTAGGATCCACGGCGGTAAAAATCCAACCGCGGTGGAAAGGAGACCCGAGAAACCGCCCGTCGCGTGCGGAGAAGGCCGAAACCCGTCCGCGGCGTTCAGATTCGCGGCGGAAACAGCCCAAACCACCGCAACCACAGCGGAGACACCACCATGGAAATTATGATATCCCCGACATGACCGCGGTGCAGAGCGCTGTTTCCGACCGCCGCAGTCGACAATAGTGAGGAATGAGAGAGTCCGCGGAAGCGCCGTAGCATAGCCACCACTGCGTACGCTCCGTGAAAAAAATGGCGGTCGAAAAAAATACACCCAACATGCCCACAAAGTGCACCAAGCAAACAAGTCATGCACCCAAAAACACCTAACACAGCCCAAAGACACACCCCGATGGTAAACTCAAAAAATACAAATCCCAGGACGACACACACACCACACCTGCAACCAATACCCCATCCTGACACACCCACATAGCCCAGTATAAATCCAGCCCCCTACCAGACCACAATCCTTTGCAAAACTCCAGAACTGAAGGGACATACACCACAGCTGACAGGAGAGGCAAATCTGCACAACACACACACACATCACCACCACCACCACCACTCTACACCTGCACCTCTAACCCCTTTGCACATCACACACCATACACATCATCACCACCACCACCACCACTTCAACACTTGCACCTCAAACACCTTGGCACATCACACACCATGTCACCACAGAAAATGCCCAAATTCACTGAGAGTGAGTTGAGGGTACTGGTAGATGAGATAATCAGGGTAGAACCCCAATTGTTTGGTAACCTGGTCCAACAGACACCAGTAGCCACAAGAACGCTAATGTGGAGAAGGATAGTAGATAAGGTAAATGCAGTAGGGACCGTGCCACGCAATAGAAATGAAATTGTGAAGCGCTGGCACGATCTGAAGGCAGTGGTCAAGAAGAAGAGAGCCAAGAACCATGAGCTGGCTCACAGGACAGGCAGTGGCCCTCCCGTTCCACCCAAAACATTCACCGAATGGGAGGAGAAGGTGCTTGGCATACTGCATCCAGAGAGTCTCACAGGAATACCCAGGGGAGTGGAGGCTGGTAAGTACAAACAAATGCCTAACATCACACTGATATACTGACTTGCACCACTACTAAGCTATACCTCCTAGGTACAAATGCAGTCATGTGCACCACACTCTCACCAACACCTCTCACACATTAATCCAACAGTCCCTCAGGTTCACCTCAAAGGTAGCTACAAACATCACCATGGGTACATGTGTACATGCTGCCAGCACTACAACTCCCACAACATCAACTGCGCAAGATGGAGCCCTGACCCCCCCCATGTGGCAGCCATTGCATTGCTCACCTTAACCTAACAGGTAGGTAGCCATCCTCGCAGGGAGGTGTGTGGGTGGTTTGGAAGTCTGCACTACAACTCCCACCAGGCCCCCTTGTCCTACAGCTGCGCAAGATGGAGCACTCCCCACAACCACAACCATGTGGCAGATATTGAATGTGACTCATCAAACTTACTGGTAGGTAACAATGTCAACTGGGAGTGGTGTGTGTAATTGGTGACACTGCAGTACAACCCACAACAGGCCCACTTCTTCAACAGATCAGCATGATGGAGCACTTGTCCCACTCATAGGCATGTGACGTTTGTTCCCCCGCACATCACACCATACCACTTTGTCCACAGTCACTTACACAAATCATGCTAAACAGTCGTATTGTACTCAGCATGCACAAGTCTCAGTGCAAAACTTACCCACATTGTGTCTACTGTGCCAGGCATCACACACTGCAACACTAACACCGATCATGCTTCCCTGCATCAGTGTCTGCCAGGTTGGTTGTCAATGTGCTAATCACCCATGTCATACCACAGTGTTGCAATGTAAACAGTGGAAGTGCAGATTACCAAAAACCTCCACTGGTCCTGGGACTCACACTGCTAAACTATGCACATCCCAACTGTCTTGCAACAGACCCAGCAGCCACAGTGCTGCACTGAATTGCATAACAAGAGTACTTTGTCTGACTAAAATGCACAAATGTGTCTGCTTGGGACCAGCAATGTGTGTATGCATTGACAATGGTCACATCTCACACTGTCTGTCTGAACAGTGCTGGTATAGTCTGGCCCCAAAAGCACACATTGTCTGCACATGGCTGACTGTATCTTACACACACACCACTGTTGATGACAACATGTAAGTGTATGGATGCCCCGGAACAACTGCATCGCCAGTACTGTGCTCATGTTCACAGGTCCACAAATACCATGAAACCATGATAGTGTGGAAATGTTTGCTGGGTGAGATGTTCAACCTGCTGTATGTCACCACAGTGATAGGAGCCTATACCCCATGCCCTATTGTGCCTTCAAATGTTGGGGGAGTGGACCCCACACCCAGATACTTGGGACAACAGTGATGGGGGGGCTATACCCCATGCCCTAATGTGGCTGCAAATGTTGGGGGAGTGAACCCCACACCCAGATACTTGGGACAACAGTGATAGGGGGATATACCCCATGACCTATTTTGCCTGCAAATCTTGGGGGAGTGAACCCCACACCCAGATAGTTGGGACAACAGTGATGGTGGGGCTACACCCCATGCCCTAATGTGATGTGAAAAGTTTGGGTACTTAAACCCACACACACCTTCTGCTCTCCACAGGCACGTTCCTCCCAAGAATGACTCTTAAGTCACATAGCCATGTCATTGCTCACCTTCACCTCAACCGGTAGGTAGCCATCTTCACACAGAGACAGTGTTGTGGGGTTGGAAAATTGTCCCACAAATCCCACCATGCATGCTGTCCCACCCCTGAGTAGGATGGGCCACTCCACCCCCAATCAGAATCATGTGGCAGGCATTGTATGCTACCCACTCAACTAACAGGTAGCTAACTGCATCTCACAGGTCGGGGTGTGTGGGGGTGGGAAGCTTGCACAACAACTCACACAAGCCCACATGAGCTCCAGCCCCCAAGACTGATTACACCCTCGCACTAAGATGCATGTGTCAGTCATTGCACTGTCCACTTCCAAATCAGTGGTAGGTAGACATATCATGCTGGCTTGTCCCACACATGACCAGGATGGAAGCCTTCCTCACACACACACAGTGAGGTCTCACAAATACAAGCAAAAAACAGCAAACAGAACATATCACCAGCCACTACATGCAGCCAGTTATGCTTCACGACAAGCATGGTGGCATAGGACACCAGGCCTCACATTGCACAACTGCACACCCAGATAGCATTGGCCACTATAGTGTGCACACACCTAAGCAAATGAAACCATGACAGCAACCAAAGTGTGACATTCAGATCCACATGTAGATGTAACTCAGTGCACAACCCTGCACAACACTGCATGCCATCTGAAAATGGCAGGGGTCCAGACCAGCAAGGACCAAATGAAAGCAAAGAAAGCATGGCTGGAAGTGCAAATACAGGTATGTACACCACATGCCAAAGATATGGATGCAACTACAATGTTCACCCAATGTGCAGAGTAAACGGCTGTAAGGGCACAACAAGTGACATACATGCGTAACTTGATCACATATGATTTAACACTCACTAGATGCCAACATGAACCTGTCAATGTAAAATATGTAAATTGTGCATGTCATGTCTTGCCAACTCCCAATATGGACAAGTAATGCATGTACCTCAACAGCTTGTAATGCATCACTGGATGTCGGTAACTGCAAATTAGATCAGTGAACAACTGCTGGATGTACAAACAGTTGATGTAACAGTGCGAACAGAAACTTTGCTGGTTGCAACACAATGACCATTTCTCATCTGACCCACAGGTGACCAAGAACTCACTGCAGAGGACGACACCACCAACCTGTAGAGCCAGTCCCCCACCCCGGAACAGAGATTACTGGATGAAGACTCCCTGGATTCCTTGGATGAGGAGCCCCAAGCCAGCCCATCTGGTGTGGCAGGACGCAACCAGTCCCAGGCACCCATTGTCCCCACAACCACATCTGCTGCAACCCATGACCTTCCCCAGACAGCTGTTGTCACGGCCTGTGTGTCAACCACCACCACCACCCCCACCCCCACCACAGCTGCCCGGAACACCCTCCCTGCCCAAGGTGATGAGCACCCCACGACATCTACTCAGGAGGCCAGGGAGAGGATGCAGTGGAGCAATGTGGGGAGCCAACAGGCCCGTGGCAGCAGTGTAGGTGGGAGGGGCAGGGTCATGCAGAGGGGAACTGAGCCTGGGACAGAAGCCCTGTCCCACATCAACAGAGTACTTGGGGCATCCGAACAGGCCCAGGGACGAATGGGCCGGTCTGAGGAAGATTCTCGGGAGCTCCTCCTGCTGATGAGGTCCATGGACACCCGCATGGGACAAATTGTGGACCTCTTGGGGCAGCTAGTGGTGGTTCGGAGGGACAGGCCAGCGCAACATTCAACACCTCCGCCTCCCCCTGATGGGCAGCAGGATGACAGTTCATCATCCTCCCCTGCGTCCACAGAGGGGGGTGAGTCCTCAGATACCACTGCCCCTGCAGCACAGGCCCCTCTAGTCAAGCGCAAAAGGGGCCATCCAAGGAAAGGCTAGGAGGCATCAAGTGCCAAAGCACCTGCCAAAGGCAAGTCCCAGAGCCAGCCATGATGGCAGACCACTGCACCACTGCATTTACCTTTTGGACTATCCTTCCCCACACTGCCATGTGAATGGCATCTGCTTTTGGACTGGGCCTCCACATCACTGTGGTGTCTACTCAATTATCTCATCTACCATGACCGTCAACTCATTTCTTCAAATTTCCCCCCCCTGTACATTTTCTCAACCCTCACATGTCACAATTGTAAATAAATACACCTTACACACATGTTGTTGTGTCTTCTCCATCTTTAATACAGGATGTGCAACCTTCACCGTGATGTAAATGTCCCAGGGAAATGGAATGTAGGTAGGCAAGGAGAGGCTGAAGGGACCTAGGAAAAACATTAGAACAAGAGTCACTTGTTTTGGTGTGGCATCACACACATCACACAACACTTGTCAACAAGGTACTCCAATCTTCACACATTACACAGAGCAACAGTCGCCATAGAGACATCCTGTATCTGTGTCAAACTACCCTATCCCACAAACATTGCCAACCAGCAATGAGTGAACACAAGGCTGCAGTCACCAAGCTCACATACACCCTCACAGCAACTGCAACACCATCAGACCATGTGTCCCTCCTACATCGTCACTCACCTTCAAGTGAAGTAGCGGTTGATGAGCTGTTGACGAATGTCAACACCTTCCTCCTCTCCACTGTCCTCGTCACTGGACCCGGGTTGGTTTGCAGGCGGGGGCCTTGGCTGCTCATCATCATCCAGGATCAGGGGTATTGCCTTGCAAATGGCCAGGTTGTGGAGCATGCAGCATGCCACGACTATCTGACACACCTTCCTTGGCGAGTACATCAGGGCACCTCCGGTACGGTCCAGGCAGCGAAATCGTGACTTTAGGAGACCAAATGTACACTCTATTACACGCCGTGTCCTCCCATGGGCATCATTATATTGCACATCAGCTGCTGTCACAGGATTCCGCAGTGGGCTCAGCAACCACGGACGGTTAGGATATGCAGAGTCACCTGGGTGTGAGAAACACAGATTAACCTTGATGTTCCACAATGCCACAGGACAGCATGTCACACACACACCACGCTACTTCACTATGCATACTCACCCACAAGCCATGCATGCTCAGGAAGCAGATTGGCCATCAGCTGCGGGACGATTCTGCTGCGCATGATGTGCGAATCATGGGCTGACCCGGGATACCTGGCACACACGTGGGAGATGATCATGTCCGCCTGGCACACCACTTGAACATTTACCGAGTGGTAATGCTTCCGATTTCTGTAAACTTGCTCACGTGCCTGTGGTGGCACAAGTCCAACATGTGTGCAATCAATGGCACCAACGACATGGGGGATGTGTCCAAGGGCATAAAAATCTCCCTTCACAGCCACCAACTCTGGCACCCTGGGGAAATGAATGTATCTGTCCTTGTAGTTCATCATAGCTGACAGTACATCCCTCAGCACCATGCTGAACATCGGTTGTGACATCCCACCTGCACTTGCTACCGTGTGCTGGAATGAGCCTGTCGCAAAGAAATGCAGGCACGCCATCACCTTTGAAGTCGCGGTGAAAGCTGTTGGATATGTGCGACGTGGCTGCAGGTGGGGCTCCAACATGGCACATAGGTTTTGTAGGGAAACTCTATCCAGCCTGAATTTGCGGATGATCTCTTCATTCTCCATGTCAGCCAGCACTGTGAATGGACGATGGATATTGGGCCTCCTCCTAGGTCAGATGAAAGTGCACATATGTCAATGAAACACACCATGAGATGTACAGGACATTTCACATTTCTACAGACACATTGCCAAATGTTACAGACTGCACCATCAACCAACAGAGCACTGCACAAGTCGGTACACATCAGGCACACTACTCGTACACTTGTCCCCTTCCCCGCAGCAATGATCTGTGCACACATCCTGCTCATTGGCATGCACAGTGGGATATGGAACCACATGTGTGCACACACCTGTGAGTATTACCCCCAGCATATGTGTCAAACCACAATACTACCCTAGCACACTGTGCTGCTGTCCATGATACACCTCCCAACACAGGTTGCACATGGCACACATCAAGTACACACTGACCACAGGCTGAGCATGGTGAACACGTGTGTGCATGTGCAGTAGACAATGTGACAGTCAATGATGCCCCTAGTTCACACAATGAGACAGCATTGTGCGTGAAATTGCACCTACACACATTGACCATTATCTACATATGCTATGCAACACAAAAACTGTACAGTCTACATGCCCTTACACATCACATGTGACATGTGCGTGTGTATGTGTCAATGCAATTTATCACATACACATATATGGCATGTGTAGGTGACATGGAGTTAAATGTCCCATTCGTAATGTTGGCCTCATGAGGGTCCTTCAATGTTGGAGACACTGGGCACTGTTCATGTTGGGCTATGGATAGAGCTGGATGACTCCATATGTGCAGCAAATCTGCTCCGCGAGTCCACTGACAGTCACTACAGGCACTGTATGGCACCCATCTGGCGGTGCCTACCGCCTGGCCCCTGCGGACTGTCACCGCCAATAACCCAGACACAATCGCGGTAGTCTCAGCCATACCTACATGTGTAAATGGCGGTTGGCATGCACCGCTACCCAGCTCACGGTCACTACAGGCACTGTATGGCACCCATCTGACGGTGCCTACCACCTGGCCCCTGCGGACTGTCACCGCCAATATCCCAGACACGATCGCGGCAGTCTCAGCCATACCTACATGTGTAAATGGCGGTTGGCATGCACCGCTACCCAGCTCACGGTCACTACAGTCACTGTATGGCACCCATCTTGTGGTGCCTACCGCCTGGCCCCTGCGGACTGTCACCACCATGGACCATGCCCTGCAGGCAATGGGAAGCACCCTCGTGGCAGCCTGATGCAATTTTGAAAATAGCGGTAGGCGTGTTCCGCAACCGCGGAGCCGGTCATTGGAAGCATTCAAAAGATGCACCACCACGGTAGCGCGCGCCTGGCCCCTGCGGTGTGTCACCGCCATGGTCCATGCCCTTGCAGCCAATGGGACGCACAGTAGCGGTTGCTTCATATGGATTTGAAAATCGTGGAAGGCGGACATTGGATGATTTTCAAAATAGCAGACCTGGTACACCAATTGCAGCGGTGTGGGACCACTGACACAGCCCCAGTGGCCTATATATGTGTGGGAGGGTGCCCCACATTTCCACTGCTACCAGGGACTGCTGCCTGACACCCCTCACCTGCTGCTGCTGCCTCCAGGGACTGCTGCCTGCCACCCTCCACCTGCTGCTGCTGCCTCCAGGGACTGCTGCCTGCCACCCTCCACCTGCTGCTGCTGCCTCCAGGGACTGCTGCCTGCCACCCTCCACCTGCTGCTGCTGCCTCCAGGGACTGCTGCCTGCCACCCTCCACCTGCTGCTGCTGTCTCCAGGGACTGCTGCCTGCCACCCTCCACCTGCTGCTGCTTCCTCCAGGGACTGCTGCCTGCCACCCTCCACCTGCTGCTGCTGTCTCCAGGGACTGCTGCCTGCCACCCTCCACCTGCTGCTGCTGCCTCCAGGGACTGCTGCCTGCCACCCTCCACCTGCTGCTGCTGCCTCCAGGGACTGCTGCCTGCCACCCTCCACCTGCTGCTGCTGTCTCCAGGGACTGCTGCCTGCCACCCTCCACTTGTTGCTGCTGTCTCCAGGGACTGCTGCCTGCCACCCCTGAACTCCACCTGCTGCTGCTGCCACCTGTCCACAGTGATGTCGAGGACACAGAAGATCCGGGCCAGTCCCTTCACCAGTGAGGAGCTGGAGGTCCTGGTGGACGGGGTGCTTGCACAGTACCCAAGGCTCTATGGTGCCCCTAATGTCGTGGTAAGTCTCCAACAGTGTGAGTGAGAGTGCAGGGGGGGCACACGTGAGGTGGAGGTGCTGCAGTATGTGTCAGTGTGTGTGGGGCTCTGACATGCACTGCCTAGCATGTTTTCTCCAGGGGGAAGGGCTGTGTAGCCTCTTTCACACGTTTCCCTGCATGCCCATCCAGATTTGAGGGACATGTATTGTCCTGTCAGCCATACAGTGAAGCAGCAAATTGGTAATGCAGGAGTCAGGCCAGTGATTGCTTGTGTGAATGGCTGTGTGGGTCCCAAATGTCCCTCTCAGTGTCAGCCCACCTGGCCTGCACAGTCGCCGCCCAATACCACAAGTACACATCACTGCTTGTACAGTGTGTTCCATGTGTCTTTTGTTCACACATCTTCATCAAAGAGCCATCTCAGCCCTGTAGATTGCACACGACAAGCCTTGTGACAAGGGTGTGTGTATGAGAGTTGATGTCACTGTATGTGAGCTCCATGACACAGTGAGCCATTCACAGGACTAGGACATTGGGGGCTGCGCAGTGTTGGACACAATGAGTCCACCAACAACCATGTGTTGCTATCTAATCTATGTGTTGCTCTAGCTAACAGCGGACAGTAGATGTGGGCAGACTACACATTGCTTGATGTGCTGGCATCCTGCATGTGAATGGGATGTAGAGGTACTGTGTTCACCCTCCCACCTTCATGGATTCACGTGTGGTTCTCCAATGCCGTTGTTCCATGTGCCATGCATTCTTGGCTCTGTTACACATATCTGTTGATTTGGGATGAGTGAGTATCGTGCCACTGTATTGAGAGATTTTGGTAGTATACACTGTGTCACTGATGTATTACCCCTCTTGTCTCCCATGCCTGCAGCTGAAAGTCCACCAGCGTTAAGCCGTGTGGAGGGCCATTGCCTCCAAGGTGCGTGATCTGGGTGTGTCAAACCGACGGCGCAGCCACTGTCATAAAAGGTGGGACGACATCTGCCGGCTGAGCAAGAACGTGGCCGAGATGACGCTGGGGCTGCTCCCTCGGAGCGGCAGGTTGGCCCGACGCACCATGACACCACTAATGGCCCGCATCTTGGCCGTAACACAGCCGGAGTTGGATGCACAATTGAAGGAGCATCAGCAGCAAGCTAGGGGTGAGTATTTGTTGACGGGTGGCTTTGGCAGGGAGTGGCTGCATGTGTCCACAGATTGGACAAACTCTGAGCTATGTGAATTTGGTAGTGTGATGCAGTGGATTGTAAGTGGCGTCTGTGCTGGGTGCATCTGACATGCATTTGTCCCACCTGTACTCACTGATGTGATCTGCGCAATGTGCATTGCCATTGCATTCAAAGCTGTGGCATTCAGGTACCTTGTGCAGTGGGGTACTGTGTGAATTCATATTGATGTTGACGGCAGTGTGCCTAATCTGAGTGTGTTTCAATCAATGCGTGCAATGCCTGACAGCAGATTTCAGCTGCTACAACTTCTGAGGACAATGTGCTACAGTACTTGTGCCCGTGCAAGCAACATGGTGGCTGGCATGCGCTAATGGCCATTGTGGGCTATTATGTTGTGGTCTGTGTGTGTGTGCTCCCCTAATGCTCCATCCATGTATGTAATTGACACCATGTTGTGGTGTTCATCCTTGCCATCCTCAGCACCCTGTGTGGTCAGAGAGATTTTTGTGCCTGTGTCTGAAGTGGGCCACAGGCAGGATGGTGTGCTGTGTGAGTCACCGGGATCACTTAAGGCTGGATTTGTTCTTTACATGCACTGTTGGGTTGATAATTGAGGTGGAAATGTATATTTAGTCAGGGTGATGTGCAACGTGGATAACACATCTTCTTGAATGGTGATTTACTTGCACATGTTACTTCAGTTGGTGCCACTCCACTAACACTACATCTCTCTCCCATGTAGCATCTCCTGTGTGCGTTGAGGGACAGGGGATGGACACCAGCGGTGAGGCATCCAGTGCAACAGCCGCACCGGAGCAGAGTGACACAGATGTGACCAGCACCGAGGAGGGGGACAGGAGTCTGCTGGAGGAATCACAACCAGAGACGCAAAGCTCTTCGTCATCTGACACCAGCGGTGACGCATCCATGTTGGGGGCCACAGGGAACGGGGACTCTGCCTCCTCTTCCGCCACACAGCGTCCAGTGCCCAGCCTCCCATCTACTTCCACTGGTGCTGCCCGTGTTCGCACAAGTCGAAAGGGAAGAGTGTCCTTCACCCCATGCACTGCTGCCCCAGCCCATGTCAGCCCTGCAGCCCTCAGTGCTGAGTCAGTAGAGCTATTGCGCCAGCTGTGTGTGGGGCAGACGGCTCTCCTCAATGCCTTCCTAGACTACGATAAAAAGTTGGGCCAGGTGATAGCTTTCATTGAGGGCATACATTTGGATGTGGGTGGGCTACACCGGACTGTGCAGTCATTGTCCTCAACAGTGACGGCAGCCCTGCAACAGGCACATTCTCAGGGAGCAGCTCCTGTTCCTTTGTCCACCGCCCTGTCAGTGTGCTTCTCTGACGACAGTGACAATGCTCAACAGACCCCCAAAGTCCAGATACAGCACACGCAGCACACAGCAGCAGCAACAGCCCAAACGGTCCAGGCCGCAGACACTATCCCCACAGAAAACTAAGACCACCCCAGAGCACAGAGATAAAAGCCCGTCAGGCGACACCAAGGGCCAGAGGGGCAAGAAACAGGCCTCAGGGTCACAGGCCTCAGAGTCATCCCCCGCCAAGGACTCTCCTGTCCCAAGGACCGCTCGCAAAGCAAAGAAGACAGTTTCCCTGCCCACTGAGGAGGTGTTACCTGCAAGGCTTACACTGGATGAGGGCCCTATGGCTGATCCACCCACAACCTCCACTCCCATCCCGAGCCCTGTGAAGCAGGCACAAGGGGGCACTGTAGGGGCTAAACATGGTAGACAGGGTTTGGAAGGGCGGAGGCAAGCCCCAGGGAAGCGCACAGCTGGATCCAGCATGTCCCCAGAGGGGGCCCAGAGTCAGCACCAGGAGCAGGTTTGGTGGTGGGGTTACCTGTTGTGTCCACACCAGTTCACATTAGTCCCCAGACAGGGAAGCCTTTCAGGATCCCCAAGAAGTGGAAAGGCACCCCTCCACAATCTCCTGCACACACTGTGTCTCACCACAGCATCAGTCCACCTCCCCGTGCCACCACCCCACCTGGTCCAAGCAGCCCTCCCGCTTCCCAAGCCAGAGATGTCTCTTCCACAGATGTTCCTCACACTCCCCGGGGCAGTCCTCCTACTGACCGTGACACACAGTCACCTCCAAGTCCGACAGACAGCCACATCTGAGTGGTAGTCACCCTCACACACCTGTCTGTCCACAGCGGTGTCTGTAATGCCCATTGTTATCCCCATGACTCTGTTGCTGAGCATGGCATGGTATAGTCGCACACATTCCCTGTGCAGCTTCTGATGTAACTACTCTGCACATTGTACTTGCCTTGTGGTTCACTGCGGTTTGCCCCCTACCTGTGCAGCTTCTCATGGACTTCATCTGCACATTGGACTGGCCACTGGCCTTGTTGCTCACTGCTGTTTGCCCCCTGGCTGTGCAGCTTCTCATGGACTTCATCTGCACATTGTACTTGCCTTGTTGATCACTGCTGTTTGCCCCCTGCCTGTGCAGCTTCTCATGGACTTCATCTGCACATTGGACTGGCCACTGGCATTGTTGCTCACTGCTGTTTGCCCCCTGCCTGTGCAGCTTCTGATGTAACTACTCTGCACATTGTACTTGCCTTGTTGATCACTGCTGTTTGCCCCCTGCCTGTGCAGCTTCTGATGTAACTACTCTGCACATTGTACTTGCCTTGTGGTTCACTGCTTTTTGCCCCCTGCCTGTGCAGCTTCTGATGTAACTACTCTGCACATTGTACTTGCCTTGTGGTTCACTGCTGTTTGCCCCCTATATGTGCAGCTTCTCATGGACTTCATCTGCACATTGGACTGGCCACTGGCCTTGTTGCTCACTGCTGTTTGCCCCCTGCCTGTGCAGCTTCTGATGTAACTACTCTGCACATTGTACTTGCCTTGTTGATCACTGCTGTTTGCCCCCTGCCTGTGCAGCTTCTGATGTTACTACTCTGTACATTGTAGTGGCCACTGGCCCTGCAGTTGCCCACATTTGTTGTCTATCTATGCACAAGTGTCAATAAAGACAGTTGTTCCTGTTGTCAGTTCTGTCAGTGTAATTTCTCAATACAACTGTTTCTGTGTGTGCATGGTTTACTGTGTCACATGCTCAGTATGGCACTTCAACATTGGCAATGGGTTGTCTCACGTTTCCATGTTTTTGCAGGGGTGACAGGGACTTCAATTCTTCCTGACTCTTATACTTGTGGGTGCAGTGAAGGTGGTTTGTGAAACTTTCTTTTTGTCATCATCCTTCTTTGTCCATGTTGTCTATGGTGTAGACATGTCATGTTTGGAGGCAATGTCAGCACAGGGTGGGAGTTTATGCACAGGCTTTCATGCAGGTTGTCACGGGTCATGGTGTCTGTGTGAGCTTTCTTACTATGTGCCCAGCAGTCTATGTGTACGGTCATCTTGTGGTGGTCAGTAATCCTGGTCCCATGCCTTACTTCCAAAGTGTACACTTTGGTGGTGGAGAAGTGTGTGGTGTGAAGGGGGTGACTTTGTGGTGACTGTTGATGTGTGTGCACCTGCATTGTCAACTACACCCATGTGTCACCCTGGAGTGGTGTGCGTGAATGTGTACTTGTTGTGCCCTGCAATTGTGATTTGGTGCACATGGGAGTGTTGTGTGCTGCTGATGTGAGAGGGGGGATGTGTGACGTATCCTACTTGTGCTTCTCAATCATGGAGTGTGTGAATGGGGCCTGTGTGTTGTGGTGCAGAGATGCTCTTGTCAGGTAATTGCATACCTATGTGTGTCTGTTCAGTATTTGACTTCATGGCCTTCCTCTCATCCCTGTGCCTAAACATGGGTAGCCTTGCTGTCTCCCTGAGTTGTTGAATTGAGGTGCTTGTGGTTTGGGTTGACTCACTGTGGCAGACATGTGTGATTTGATGGGCTGTGGGTGTTCTCAGATGTCTGTTGTCTTGCATGTGATGTACACATGCTTGATAGTTGTGTCCTTGTCCTTCCATTTGTGGGCACATCACTTTAGCTTTCATGTATGTTGTCCTCCATTGCTGCTAGCATGTGGTCTGTGTATGTGGCTGTGAGGCAGGGCAGGGTGTGTCTGTGTAAGTTGGTAGGCTGTGTGTGCAGTGGATTGTTTGATCATCAATATGTGTGTGTGTGTAAATTTTGTGCTGGGGCTCAGTGTTCTTGGCATGTGTGTGGTGTTGTTGTGGTGTGTGTGTGTTGGCTGGGGCCTGGCCTTCTGTGGTATGTGTGCCTGTGCTACAACTCCTGCTGTGGCTATCTCTGCAGTTGTTAGGGATGTGGGGCAGGGTGTGTATTCACCTGTGTTGTTGTTGTGCAGGAGTGGCACATGGAAGGCACATGATATGTCCCTTCAGGGAGAGGGCTAGTGTGTTGTGTGTTGAGTAATGGTTTTGTGCTGTTTGTAAAGTGGCCATGGCTGGCGCTGGCACTGGCCACTGCATTGTGTACATGTTTTCCTGCACACTGACCGCAGCGGTGACAAGACCGGGACATTTGTTCATGATCGCGGAACATGGGTGACCAGGATGTGGTGAGGTGTTTTTGTGACAGGTGGGACATGTGTGGATGCAGTGATGGCTGTGTGCCTGTCCCCAAAGGGGTGTCTGGTGTGGACATGCACCGTTTTCAAACCCTTGACTTGTGTATTGTGTTGCATGCACAGTTGTGTGTACGTACCTGCGGCGGCGTCCGCGCCGGACAATGACTTGCAGGTGGTGTATCATATACAGCACCGGAAAGGCGGGTAGGGCTGGATCCATCGCGGTGTGGGCCGGGTGTCTATTTTCTTGCTCCGCTGTGGTGTCTCCGCCGTCTCTGGCTATGCGGTTGCTCCACCGCGGTGTGCTGCCCTGTTTCCGGCATCGTGATTTGTTCGGCGGGCGGGACGTCATTCCGCACGGCGGTGAGTGCTCATTGGCTCACACCGCCGCGGTGGCGAGCGCACTTTGATGGCGGTCGGCGTCACACTGCAGCGGACGGGAAATGGGCTCTGTCTAGACATGCTAATATGGCGGGCATGAGGAACGCTGCCGGCGCGCGGTAAATGGCATTTTTCCGCACCGTCAGCGCCGCGGTGGTGCCTCCGCCCGCCATCGTAATAGGCCCCTTAATTACTATTCCCACTCCAGTCAGTATTTAATTGGGGTAGGTGCTGGACACTAAACCTAATTTAATTACTATTCCCACTCCAGTCAATATTTAATTGGGGTAGGTGCTGGACACTAAACTTAATTAATTTACTATTCCCACTCCAGTCAGTATTTAATTGGGGTAGGTGCTGGACACTAAATTAAATTAATTTACTATTCCCACTCCAGTCAGTATTTAATTGGGGTAGGTGCTGGACACTAAACGTAATTAATTTACTATTCCCACTCCAATCAGTATTTAATTGGGCTAGGTGCTGGACACTATACTTAATTACTTTACTATTCCCACTCCAATCAGTATTTAATTGGGGTAGGTGCTGGACACTAAACCTAATTTAATTACTATTCCCACTCCAATCAGTATTTAATTGGGGTAGGTGCTGGACACTAAACCTAATTTAATTACTATTCCCACTCCAGTCAATATTTAATTGAGGTAGGTGCTGGACACTAAACTTAATTAATTTACTATTCCCACTCCAATAAGTATTTAATTGGGGTAGGTGCTGGACACTAAATCTAATTTACTTACTATTCCCACTCCAGTCAGTATTTAATTGGGGTAGGTGCTGGACACTAAACCTAATTTAATTACTATTCCCACTCCAGTCAATATTTAATTGGGGTAGGTGCTGGACACTAAACCTAATTTAATTACTATTCCCACTCCAGTCAGTATTTAATTGGGGTAGGTGCTGGACACTAAACCTAATTTAATTACTATTCCCACTCCAGTCAATATTTAATTGGGGTAGGTGCTGGACACTAAACTTCATTAATTTACTATTCCCACTCCAGTCAATATTTAATTGGGGTAGCTGCTGGACACTGAACTTAATTTAATTACTATTCCCACTCCAGTCTGTATTTAATTGGGGCAGGTGCTGGACAGTAAACTTAATTCATTTACTATTCCCACTCCAGTCAGTATTTAATTGGGGTAGGTGCTGGACACTAAACCTAATTTAATTACTATTCCCACTCCAGTCAATTTTTAATTGTGGTAGGTGCTGGACACTGAACTTAATTAATTGACTATTCCCACTCCAACCAGTATTTAATTGGAGTAGGTGCTGGACACTAAACTTAATTAATTTACTATTCCCTCTCCATTCAGTATTTAATTGGAGTAGGTGCTGGACACCAAACTTAATTAATTTACTATTCCCACTCCAATCAGTATTTAATTGGGGTAGGTGCTGGACACTAAACTTAATTAATTTACTATTCCCACTCCAATCAGTATTTAATTGGGGTAGGTGCTGGACACTGAACTTAATTAATTTACTATTCCCACTCCAGTCAGTATTTAATTGGGGTAGGTGCTGGACACTAAACCTAATTTAATTTCTATTCCCACTCCAGTCAATATTTAATTGGGCTAGGTGCTGGACACTAAACTTAATTAATTTACTATTCCCACTCCAACTAGTATTTAATTGGGGTAGGTGCTGGACACTAAACCTAATTTAATTACTATTCCCACTCCAGTCAATATTTAATTGGGGTAGGTGCTGGACACTAAACCTAATTTAATTACTATTCCCACTCCAGTCAGTATTTAATTGGGGTAGGTGCTGGACAGTAAACCTAATTTAATTACTATTCCCACTCCAGTCAATATTTAATTGGGGTAGGTGCTGGACACTAAACTTCATTAATTTACTATTCCCACTCCAGTCAATATTTAATTGGGGTAGCTGCTGGACACTGAACTTAATTTAATTACTATTCCCACTCCAGTCTGTATTTAATTGGGGCAGGTGCTGGACAGTAAACTTGATTCATTTACTATTCCCACTCCAGTCAGTATTTAATTGGGGTAGGTGCTGGACACTAAACCTAATTTAATTACTATTCCCACTCCAGTCAATTTTTTATTGTGGTAGGTGCTGGACACTGAACTTAATTAATTGACTATTCCCACTCCAACCAGTATTTAATTGGAGTAGGTGCTGGACACTAAACTTAATTAATTTACTATTCCCTCTCCATTCAGTATTTAATTGGAGTAGGTGCTGGACACCAAACTTAATTAATTTACTATTCCCACTCCAATCAGTATTTAATTGGGGTAGGTGCTGGACACTAAACTTAATTAATTTACTATTCCCACTCCAACCAGTATTTAATTGGGGTAGGTGCTGGACACTGAACTTAATTAATTTACTATTCCCACTCCAGTCAGTATTTAATTGGGGTAGGTGCTGGACACTAAACCTAATTTAATTTCTATTCCCACTCCAGTCAGTATTTAATTGGGCTAGGTGCTGGACACTAAACTTAATTAATTTACTATTCCCACTCCAATCAGTATTTAATTGGGGTAGGTGCTGGACACTAAACCTAATTTAATTACTATTCCCACTCCATTCAATATTTCATTGGGGTAGGTGCTGGACACTAAACTTAATTAATTTACTATTCCCACTCCAACTAGTATTTAATTGGGGTAGGTGCTGGACACTAAACCTAATTTAATTACTATTCCCACTCCAGTCAGTATTTAATTGGGGGAGGTGCTGGACACTAAACTTAATTAATTTAATATTCCCACTCCAGTCAGTATTTAATTGGGGTAGGTGCTGGACACTAAACCTAATTTAATTACTATTCCCACTCCAATCAATATTTAATTGTGGTAGGTGCTGGACACTAAACTTAATTATTGTACTATTCCCTCTCCAACAAGTATTTAATTGGGGTAGGTGCTGGACACTAAACGTAATTTAATTACTATTCCCACTCCAGTCAGTATTTAATTGGGGTAGGTGCTGGACACTAAACTTAATTAATTTACTATTCCCACTCCAGTCAGTATTTAATTGGGGTAGGTGCTGGACACTAAACTTAATTTATTTACTATTCCCACTCCAATCAGTATTTAATTGGGGTAGGTGCTGGACACTAAACTTAATTAATTTACTATTCCCACTCCAATCAGTATTTAATTGGGGTAGGTGCTGGACACTGAACTTAATTCATTTACAATTCCCACTCCAACCAGTATTTAATTGGGGTAAGTGCTGGACACTAAACCTAATTTAATTACTATTCCCACTCCAGTCAGTATTTAATTGAGGTAGGCGCTGGACACTAAACGTAATTAATTTACTATTCCCACTCCAGTCAGTATTTAATTGGGGTAGGTGCTGGACACTAAACTTAATTAATTTACTATTCCCACTCCAATCAGTATTTAATTGGGGTAGGTGCTGGACACTAAACCTAATTTAATTACTATTCCCACTCCAATCAGTATTTAATTGGGGTAGGTGCTGGACACTAAACCTAATTTAATTACTATTCCCACTCCAGTCAATATTTAATTGAGGTAGGTGCTGGACACTAAACTTAATTAATTTACTATTCCCACTCCAATAAGTATTTAATTGGGGTAGGTGCTGGACACTAAATCTAATTTACTTACTATTCCCACTCCAGTCAGTATTTAATTGGGGTAGGTGCTGGACACTAAACCTAATTTAATTACTATTCCCACTCCAGTCAATATTTAATTGGGGTAGGTGCTGGACACTAAACCTAATTTAATTACTATTCCCACTCCAGTCAGTATTTAATTGGGGTAGGTGCTGGACACTAAACCTAATTTAATTACTATTCCCACTCCAGTCAATATTTAATTGGGGTAGGTGCTGGACACTAAACTTCATTAATTTACTATTCCCACTCCAGTCAATATTTAATTGGGGTAGCTGCTGGACACTGAACTTAATTTAATTACTATTCCCACTCCAGTCTGTATTTAATTGGGGCAGGTGCTGGACAGTAAACTTAATTCATTTACTATTCCCACTCCAGTCAGTATTTAATTGGGGTAGGTGCTGGACACTAAACCTAATTTAATTACTATTCCCACTCCAGTCAATTTTTAATTGTGGTAGGTGCTGGACACTGAACTTAATTAATTGACTATTCCCACTCCAACCAGTATTTAATTGGAGTAGGTGCTGGACACTAAACTTAATTAATTTACTATTCCCTCTCCATTCAGTATTTAATTGGAGTAGGTGCTGGACACCAAACTTAATTAATTTACTATTCCCACTCCAATCAGTATTTAATTGGGGTAGGTGCTGGACACTAAACTTAATTAATTTACTATTCCCACTCCAATCAGTATTTAATTGGGGTAGGTGCTGGACACTGAACTTAATTAATTTACTATTCCCACTCCAGTCAGTATTTAATTGGGGTAGGTGCTGGACACTAAACCTAATTTAATTTCTATTCCCACTCCAGTCAATATTTAATTGGGCTAGGTGCTGGACACTAAACTTAATTAATTTACTATTCCCACTCCAACTAGTATTTAATTGGGGTAGGTGCTGGACACTAAACCTAATTTAATTACTATTCCCACTCCAGTCAATATTTAATTGGGGTAGGTGCTGGACACTAAACCTAATTTAATTACTATTCCCACTCCAGTCAGTATTTAATTGGGGTAGGTGCTGGACAGTAAACCTAATTTAATTACTATTCCCACTCCAGTCAATATTTAATTGGGGTAGGTGCTGGACACTAAACTTCATTAATTTACTATTCCCACTCCAGTCAATATTTAATTGGGGTAGCTGCTGGACACTGAACTTAATTTAATTACTATTCCCACTCCAGTCTGTATTTAATTGGGGCAGGTGCTGGACAGTAAACTTGATTCATTTACTATTCCCACTCCAGTCAGTATTTAATTGGGGTAGGTGCTGGACACTAAACCTAATTTAATTACTATTCCCACTCCAGTCAATTTTTTATTGTGGTAGGTGCTGGACACTGAACTTAATTAATTGACTATTCCCACTCCAACCAGTATTTAATTGGAGTAGGTGCTGGACACTAAACTTAATTAATTTACTATTCCCTCTCCATTCAGTATTTAATTGGAGTAGGTGCTGGACACCAAACTTAATTAATTTACTATTCCCACTCCAATCAGTATTTAATTGGGGTAGGTGCTGGACACTAAACTTAATTAATTTACTATTCCCACTCCAACCAGTATTTAATTGGGGTAGGTGCTGGACACTGAACTTAATTAATTTACTATTCCCACTCCAGTCAGTATTTAATTGGGGTAGGTGCTGGACACTAAACCTAATTTAATTTCTATTCCCACTCCAGTCAGTATTTAATTGGGCTAGGTGCTGGACACTAAACTTAATTAATTTACTATTCCCACTCCAATCAGTATTTAATTGGGGTAGGTGCTGGACACTAAACCTAATTTAATTACTATTCCCACTCCATTCAATATTTCATTGGGGTAGGTGCTGGACACTAAACTTAATTAATTTACTATTCCCACTCCAACTAGTATTTAATTGGGGTAGGTGCTGGACACTAAACCTAATTTAATTACTATTCCCACTCCAGTCAGTATTTAATTGGGGGAGGTGCTGGACACTAAACTTAATTAATTTAATATTCCCACTCCAGTCAGTATTTAATTGGGGTAGGTGCTGGACACTAAACCTAATTTAATTACTATTCCCACTCCAATCAATATTTAATTGTGGTAGGTGCTGGACACTAAACTTAATTATTGTACTATTCCCTCTCCAACAAGTATTTAATTGGGGTAGGTGCTGGACACTAAACGTAATTTAATTACTATTCCCACTCCAGTCAGTATTTAATTGGGGTAGGTGCTGGACACTAAACTTAATTAATTTACTATTCCCACTCCAGTCAGTATTTAATTGGGGTAGGTGCTGGACACTAAACTTAATGTATTTACTATTCCCACTCCAATCAGTATTTAATTGGGGTAGGTGCTGGACACTAAACTTAATTAATTTACTATTCCCACTCCAATCAGTATTTAATTGGGGTAGGTGCTGGACACTGAACTTAATTCATTTACAATTCCCACTCCAACCAGTATTTAATTGGGGTAAGTGCTGGACACTAAACCTAATTTAATTACTATTCCCACTCCAGTCAGTATTTAATTGAGGTAGGCGCTGGACACTAAACGTAATTAATTTACTATTCCCACTCCAGTCAGTATTTAATTGGGGTAGGTGCTGGACACTAAACTTAATTAATTTACTATTCCCACTCCAATCAGTATTTAATTGGGGTAGGTGCTGGACACTAAACTTAATTAATTTACCATTCCCACTCCAATCAGTATTTAATTGGGGTAGGTGCTGGACACTGAACTTAATTAATTTACTATTCCCACTCCAGTCAGTATTTAATTGGGGTAGCTACTGGACACTAAACCTAATTTAATTACTATTCCCACTCCAGTCAATATTTAATTGGGCTAGGTGCTGGACACTTAACTTTAATTAATTTACTATTCCCACTCCAATAAGTATTTAATTGAGATAGGTGCTGGACACTAACCCAAATTTAATTACTATTCCCACTCCAGTCAGTATTTAATTGGGGTAGGTGCTGGACACTAAACCTAATTTAATTACTATTCCCACTCCAGTCAATATTTAATTGGGGTAGGTGCTGGACACTAAACTTAATTAATTTACTATTCCCACTCCAGTCAGTATTTAATTGGGGTAGGTGCTGGACACTAAAATAAATTAATTTACTATTCCCACTCCAATCAGTATTTAATTGGGTTAGGTGCTGGACACTAAACTTAATTAATTTACTATTCCCACTATAATCAGTATTTAATTGGGGTAGGTGCTGGAAACTAAACCTATTTTAATTACTATTCCCACTCCAATCAGTATTTAATTGGGGTAGGTGCTGGACATTAAACCTAATTTAATTACTATTCCCACTCCAGTCAATATTTAATTGAGTTAGGTGCTGGACACTAAACGGAATTAATTTACTATTCCCACTCCAGTAAGTATTTAATTGGGATAGGTGCTGGACACTAAATCTAATTTACTTACTATTCCCACTCCAGTCAGTATTTAATTGGGGTAGGTGCTGGACACTAAACCTAATTTAATTACTATTCCCACACCAGTCAATATTTAATTGGGGTAGGTCCTGGACACTAAACCTAATTTAATTACTATTCCCACTCCAGTCAATATTTAATTGAGGTAGGTGCTGGACACTAAACTTAATTAATTTACTAGTCCCACTCCAATAAGTATTTAATTGGGGTAGGTGCTGGACACTAAACCTAATTTACTTACTATTCCCACTCCAGTCAGTATTTAATTGGGGTAGGTGCTGGACACTAAACCTAATTTAATTACTATTCCCACTCCAGTCAATATTTAATTGGGGTAGGTGCTGGACACTAAACCTGATTTAATTACTATTCCCACTCCAGTCAGTATTTAATTGGGGTAGGTGCTGGACACTAAACCTAATTTAATTACTATTCCCACTCCAGTCAATATTTAATTGGGGAAGGTGCTGGACACTAAACTTCATTAATTTCCTATTCCCACTCCAGTCAATATTTAATTGGGGTAGCTGCTGGACACTGAACTTAATTTAATTACTATTCCCACACCAGTCTGTATTTAATTGGGGTAGCTGCTGGACAGTAAACTTAATTAATTTACTATTCCCACTCCAGTCAGTATTTAATTGGGATAGGTGCTGGACACTAAACCTAATTTAATTACTATTCCCACTCCAGTCAATATTTAATTGTGGTAGGTGCTGGACACTAAACTTAATTAAATGACTATTCCCACTCCAACCAGTATTTAATTGGAGTAGGTGCTGGACACTAAACTTAATTAATTTACTATTCCCACTCCATTCAGTATTTAATTGGAGTAGGTGCTGGACACCAAACTTAATTAATGTACTATTCCCACTCCAGTCAGTATTTAATTGGGGTAGGTGCTGGACACTAAACTTAATTAATTTACTATTTCCACTCCAATCAGTATTTAATTGGGGTAGGTGCTGGACACTAAACTTAATTAATTTACTATTCCCACTCCAGTCAATATTTAATTGAGGTAGGTGCTGGACACTAAACTTAATTAATTTACTATTCCCACTCCAATAAGTATTTAATTGGGGTAGGTGCTGGACACTAAATCTAATTTACTTACTTTTCCCACTCCAGTCATTATTTAATTTGGGTAGGTGCTGGACACTAAACCTAATTTAATTACTATTCCCACTCCAGTCAATATTTAATTGGGGTAGGTGCTGGACACTAAACCTAATTTAATTACTATTCCCACTCCAGTCAGTATTTAATTGGGGTAGGTGCTGGACACTAAACCTAATTTAATTACTATTCCCACTCCAGTCAATATTTAATTGGGGTAGGTGCTGGACACTAAACTTCATTAATTTACTATTCCCACTCCAGTCAATATTTAATTGGGGTAGCTGCTGGACACTGAACTTAATTTAATTATAATTCCCACTCCAGTCTGTATTTAATTGGGGCAGGTGCTGGACAGTAAACTTAATTAATTTACTATTCCCACTCCAGTCAGTATTTAATTGGGGTAGGTGCTGGACACTAAACCTAATTTAATTACTATTCCCACTCCAGTCAATTTTTAATTGTGGTAGGTGCTGGACACTGAACTTAATTAATTGACTATTCCCACTCCAACCAGTATTTAATTGGAGTAGGTGCTGGACACTAAACTTAATTAATTTACTATTCCCACTCCATTCAGTATTTAATTGGAGTAGGTGCTGGACACTAAACTTATTTAATTTACTATTCCCACTCCAATCAGTATTTAATTGGGGTAGGTGCTGGACACTAAACTTAATTAATTTACTATTCCCACTCCAATCAGTATTTAATTGGGGTAGGTGCTAGACACTGAACTTAATTAATTTACTATTCCCACTCCAGTCAGTATTTAATTGGGGTAGGTGCTGGACACTAAACCTAATTTAATTTCTATTCCCACTCCAGTCAATATTTAATTGGGCTAGGTGCTGGACACTAAACTTAATTAATTTACTATTCCCACTCCAATCAGTATTTAATTGGGGTAGGTGCTGGACACTAAACCTAATTTAATTACTATTCCCACTCCATTCAATATTTCATTGGGGTAGGTGCTGGACACTAAACTTAATTAATTTACTATTCCCACTCCAACTAGTATTTAATTGGGGTAGGTGCTGGACACTAAACCTAATTTAATTACTATTCCCACTCCAGTCAGTATTTAATTGGGGAGGTGCTGGACACTAAACTTAATTAATTTAATATTCCCACTCCAGTCAGTATTTAATTGGGGTAGGTGCTGGACACTAAACCTAATTTAATTACTATTCCCACTCCAATCAATATTTAATTGTGGTAGGTGCTGGACACTAAACTTAATTATTGTACTATTCCCTCTCCAACAAGTATTTAATTGGGGTAGGTGCTGGACACTAAACGTAATTTAATTACTATTCCCACTCCAGTCAGTATTTAATTGGGGTAGGTGCTGGACACTAAACTTAATTAATTTACTATTCCCACTCCAGTCAGTATTTAATTGGGGTAGGTGCTGGACACTAAACTTAATTTATTTACTATTCCCACTCCAATCAGTATTTAATTGGGGTAGGTGCTGGACACTAAACTTAATTAATTTACTATTCCCACTCCAATCAGTATTTAATTGGGGTAGGTGCTGGACACTGAACTTAATTAATTTACAATTCCCACTCCAACCAGTATTTAATTGGGGTAAGTGCTGGACACTAAACCTAATTTAATTACTATTCCCACTCCAGTCAGTATTTAATTGAGGTAGGCGCTGGACACTAAACGTAATTAATTTACTATTCCCACTCCAGTCAGTATTTAATTGGGGTAGGTGCTGGACACTAAACTTAATTAATTTACTATTCCCACTCCAATCAGTATTTAATTGGGGTAGGTGCTGGACACTAAACTTAATTAATTTACCATTCCCACTCCAATCAGTATTTAATTGGGGTAGGTGCTGGACACTGAACTTAATTAATTTACTATTCCCACTCCAGTCAGTATTTAATTGGGGTAGCTACTGGACACTAAACCTAATTTAATTACTATTCCCACTCCAGTCAATATTTAATTGGGCTAGGTGCTGGACACTTAACTTTAATTAATTTACTATTCCCACTCCAATAAGTATTTAATTGAGATAGGTGCTGGACACTAACCCAAATTTAATTACTATTCCCACTCCAGTCAGTATTTAATTGGGGTAGGTGCTGGACACTAAACCTAATTTAATTACTATTCCCACTCCAGTCAATATTTAATTGGGGTAGGTGCTGGACACTAAACTTAATTAATTTACTATTCCCACTCCAGTCAGTATTTAATTGGGGTAGGTGCTGGACACTAAAATAAATTAATTTACTATTCCCACTCCAATCAGTATTTAATTGGGTTAGGTGCTGGACACTAAACTTAATTAATTTACTATTCCCACTATAATCAGTATTTAATTGGGGTAGGTGCTGGAAACTAAACCTATTTTAATTACTATTCCCACTCCAATCAGTATTTAATTGGGGTAGGTGCTGGACATTAAACCTAATTTAATTACTATTCCCACTCCAGTCAATATTTAATTGAGGTAGGTGCTGGACACTAAACGTAATTAATTTACTATTCCCACTCCAGTAAGTATTTAATTGGGATAGGTGCTGGACACTAAATCTAATTTACTTACTATTCCCACTCCAGTCAGTATTTAATTGGGGTAGGTGCTGGACACTAAACCTAATTTAATTACTATTCCCACACCAGTCAATATTTAATTGGGGTAGGTCCTGGACACTAAACCTAATTTAATTACTATTCCCACTCCAGTCAATATTTAATTGAGGTAGGTGCTGGACACTAAACTTAATTAATTTACTAGTCCCACTCCAATAAGTATTTAATTGGGGTAGGTGCTGGACACTAAACCTAATTTACTTACTATTCCCACTCCAGTCAGTATTTAATTGGGGTAGGTGCTGGACACTAAACCTAATTTAATTACTATTCCCACTCCAGTCAATATTTAATTGGGGTAGGTGCTGGACACTAAACCTGATTTAATTACTATTCCCACTCCAGTCAGTATTTAATTGGGGTAGGTGCTGGACACTAAACCTAATTTAATTACTATTCCCACTCCAGTCAATATTTAATTGGGGAAGGTGCTGGACACTAAACTTCATTAATTTCCTATTCCCACTCCAGTCAATATTTAATTGGGGTAGCTGCTGGACACTGAACTTAATTTAATTACTATTCCCACACCAGTCTGTATTTAATTGGGGTAGCTGCTGGACAGTAAACTTAATTAATTTACTATTCCCACTCCAGTCAGTATTTAATTGGGATAGGTGCTGGACACTAAACCTAATTTAATTACTATTCCCACTCCAGTCAATATTTAATTGTGGTAGGTGCTGGACACTAAACTTAATTAAATGACTATTCCCACTCCAACCAGTATTTAATTGGAGTAGGTGCTGGACACTAAACTTAATTAATTTACTATTCCCACTCCATTCAGTATTTAATTGGAGTAGGTGCTGGACACCAAACTTAATTAATGTACTATTCCCACTCCAGTCAGTATTTAATTGGGGTAGGTGCTGGACACTAAACTTAATTAATTTACTATTTCCACTCCAATCAGTATTTAATTGGGGTAGGTGCTGGACACTAAACTTAATTAATTTACTATTCCCAATCCAGTCAATATTTAATTGAGGTAGGTGCTGGACACTAAACTTAATTAATTTACTATTCCCACTCCAATAAGTATTTAATTGGGGTAGGTGCTGGACACTAAATCTAATTTACTTACTATTCCCACTCCAGTCATTATTTAATTGGGGTAGGTGCTGGACACCAAACCTAATTTAATTACTATTCCCACTCCAGTCAATATTTAATTGGGGTAGGTGCTGGACACTAAACCTAATTTAAATACTATTCCCACTCCAGTCAGTATTTAATTGGGGTAGGTGCTGGACACTAAACCTAATTTAATTACTATTCCCACTCCAGTCAATATTTAATTGGGGTAGGTGCTGGACACTAAACTTCATTAATTTACTATTCCCACTCCAGTCAATATTTAATTGGGGTGGCTGCTGGACACTGAACTTACTTTAATTATAATTCCCACTCCAGTCTGTATTTAATTGGGGCAGGTGCTGGACAGTAAACTTAATTAATTTACTATTCCCACTCCAGTCAGTATTTAATTGGGGTACGTGCTGGACACTAAACCTAATTTAATTACTATTCCCACTCCAGTCAATTTTTAATTGTGGTAGGTGCTGGACACTGAACTTAATTAATTGACTATTCCCACTCCAACCAGTATTTAATTGGAGTAGGTGCTGGACACTAAACTTAATTAATGTACTATTCCCACTCCATTCAGTATTTAATTGGAGTAGGTGCTGGACACCAAACTTAATTAATTTACTATTCCCACTCCAATCAGTCTTTAATTGGGGTAGGTGCTGGACACTAAACTTAATTAATTTACTATTCCCACTCCAATCAGTATTTAATTGGGGTAGGTGCTGGACACTGAACTTAATTAATTTACTATTCCCACTCCAGTCAGTATTTAATTGGGGTAGGTGCTGGACACTAAACCTAATTTAATTTCTATTCCCACTCCAGTCAATATTTAATTGGGCTAGGTGCTGGACACTAAACTTAATTAATTTACTATTCCCACTCCAATCAGTATTTAATTGGGGTAGGTGCTGGACACTAAACCTAATTTAATTACTATTCCCACTCCATTCAATATTTCATTGGGGTAGGTGCTGGACACTAAATTAATTAATTTACTATTCCCACTCCAACGATTATTTAATTGGGGTAGGTGCTGGACACTAAACCTAATTTAATTACTATTCCCACTCCAGTCAGTATTTAATTGGGGGAGGTGCTGGACACTAAACTTAATTAATTTAATATTCCCACTCCAGTCAGTATTTAATTGGGGTAGGTGCTGGACACTAAACCTAATTTAATTACTATTCCCACTCCATTCAATATTTCATTGGGGTAGGTGCTGGACACTAAATTAATTAATTTACTATTCCCACTCCAACGAGTATTTAATTGGGGTAGGTGCTGGACACTAAACCTAATTTAATTACTATTCCCACTCCACTCAATATTTAATTGTGGTAGGTGCTGGACACTAAACTTAATTATTGTACTATTCCCACACCAACAAGTAATTAATTGGGGTAGGTGCTGGGCACTAAACGTAATTTAATTACTATTCCCACTCCAGTCAGTATTTAATTGGGGTAGGTGCTGGACACTAAACTTAATTAATTTACTATTCCCACTCCAGTCAGTATTTAATTGGGGTAGGTGCTGGACACTAAACTTAATTTATTTACTATTCCCACTCCAATCAGTATTTAATTGGGGTAGGTGCTGGACACTAAACTTAATTAATTTACTATTCCCACTCCAATCAGTATTTAATTGGGGTAGGTGCTGGACACTAAATCTAATTTACTTACTATTCCCACTCCAGTCAGTATTTAATTGGGGTAGGTGCTGGACACTAAACCTAATTTAATTACTATTCCCACTCCAGTCAATATTTAATTGGGGTAGGTGCTGGACACTAAACCTAATTTAATTGCTATTCCCACTCCAGTCAGTATTTAATTGGGGTAGGTGTTGGACACTAAACCTAATTTAATTACTATTCCCACTCCAGTCAATATTTAATTGGGGTAGGTCCTGGACACTAAACCTAATTTAATTACTATTCCCACTCCAGTCAATATTTAATTGAGGTAGGTGCTGGACACTAAACTTAATTAATTTACTAGTCCCACTCCAATAAGTATTTAATTGGGGTAGGTGCTGGACACTAAACCTAATTTACTTACTATTCCCACTCCAGTCAGTATTTAATTGGGGTAGGTGCTGGACACTAAACCTAATTTAATTACTATTCCCACTCCAGTCAATATTTAATTGGGGTAGGTGCTGGACACTAAACCTGATTTAATTACTATTCCCACTCCAGTCAGAATTTAATTGGGGTAGGTGCTGGACACTAAACCTAATTTAATTACTATTCCCACTCCAGTCAATATTTAATTGGGGTAGGTGCTGGACACTAAACTTCATTAATTTCCTATTCCCACTCCAGTCAATATTTAATTGGGGTAGCTGCTGGACACTGAACTTAATTTAATTACTATTCCCACACCAGTCTGTATTTAATTGGGGTAGGTGCTGGACAGTAAACTTAATTAATTTACTATTCCCACTCCAGTCAGTATTTAATTGGGGTAGGTGCTGGACACTAAACCTAATTTAATTACTATTCCCACTCCAGTCAATATTTAATTGTGGTAGGTGCTGGACACTAAACTTAATTAAATTACTATTCCCACTCCAACCAGTATTTAATTGGAGTAGGTGCTGGACACTAAACTTAATTAATTTACTATTCCCACTCCATTCAGTATTTAATTGGAGTAGGTGCTGGACACCAAACTTAATTAATTTACTATTCCCACTCCAGTCAGTATTTAATTGGGGTAGGTGCTGGACACTAAACTTAATTAATTTACTATTCCCACTCCAATCAGTATTTAATTGGGGTAGGTGCTGGACACTAAACTTAATTAATTTACTATTCCCACTCCAGTCAATATTTAATTGAGGTAGGTGCTGGACACTAAACTTAATTAATTTACTATTCCCACTCCAATAAGTATTTAATTGGGGTAGGTGCTGGACACTAAATCTAATTTACTTACTATTCCCATTCCAGTCAGTATTTAATTGGGGTAGGTGCTGCACACTAAACCTAATTTAATTACTATTCCCACTCCAGTCAATATTTAATTGGGGTAGGTGATGGACACTAAACCTAATTTAATTACTATTCCCACTCCAGTCAGTATTTAATTGGGGTAGGTGCTGGACACTAAACCTAATTTAATTACTATTCCCACTCCAGTCAATATTTAATTGGGGTAGGTGCTGGACACTAAACTTCATTAATTTACTATTCCCACTCCAGTCAATATTTAATTGGGGTAGCTGCTGGACACTGAACTTAATTTAATTATAATTCCCACTCCAGTCTGTATTTAATTGGGGCAGGTGCTGGACAGTAAACTTAATTAATTTACTATTCCCACTCCAGTCAGTATTTAATTGGGGTAGGTGCTGGACACTAAACCTAATTTAATTACTATTCCCACTCCAGTCAATTTTTAATTGTGGTAGGTGCTGGACACTGAACTTAATTAATTGACTATTCCCACTCCAACCAGTATTTAATTGGAGTAGGTGCTGGACACTAAACCTAATTAATTTACTATTCCCACTCCATTCAGTATTTAATTGGGGTAGGTGCTGGACACTAAACTTAATTAATTTACTATTCCCACTCCAATCAGTATTTAATTGGGGTAGGTGCTGGACACTGAACTTAATTAATTTACTATTCCCACTCCAGTCAGTATTTAATTGGGGTAGGTGCTGGACACTAAACCTAATTTAATTTCTATTCCCACTCCAGTCAATATTTAATTGGGCTAGGTGCTGGACACTAAACTTAATTAATTTACTATTCCCACTCCAATCAGTATTTAATTGGGGTAGGTGCTGGACACTAAACCTAATTTAATTACTATTCCCACTCCATTCAATATTTCATTGGGGTAGGTGCTGGACACTAAATTAATTAATTTACTATTCCCACTCCAACCAGTATTTAATTGGGGTAGGTGCTGGACACTAAACCTAATTTAATTACTATTCCCACTCCAGTCAGTATTTAATTGGGGGAGGTGCTGGACACTAAACTTAATTAATTTAATATTCCCACTCCAGTCAGTATTTAATTGGGGTAGGTGCTGGACACTAAACCTAATTTAATTACTATTCCCACTCCACTCAATATTTAATTGTGGTAGGTGCTGGACACTAAACTTAATTATTGTACTATTCCCACACCAACAAGTATTTAATTGGGGTAGGTGCTGGACACTAAACGTAATTTAATTACTATTCCCACTCCAGTCAGTATTTAATTGGGGTAGGTGCTGGACACTAAACTTAATTAATTTACTATTCCCACTCCAGTCAGTATTTAATTGGGGTAGGTGCTGGACACTAAACTTAATTTATTTACTATTCCCACTCCAATCAGTATTTAATTGGGGTAGGTGCTGGACACTAAACTTAATTAATTTACTATTCCCACTCCAATCAGTATTTAATTGGGGTAGGTGCTGGACACTGAACTTAATAAATTTACTATTCCCACTCCAACCAGTATTTAATTGGGGTAAGTGCTGGACACTAAACCTAATTTAATTACTATTCCCACTCCAGTCAGTATTTAATTGAGGTAGGTGCTGGACACTAAACGTAATTAATTTACTATTCCCACTCCAGTCAGTATTTAATTGGGGTAGGTGCTGGACACTAAACTTAATTAATTTACTATTCCCACTCCAGTCAGTATTTAATTGGGGTAGGTGCTGGACACTAAAATAAATTAATTTACTATTCCCACTCCAATCAGTATTTTATTGGGTTAGGTGCTGGACTCTAAACTTAATTAATTTACTATTCCCACTCCAATCAGTATTTAATTGGGGTAGGTGCTGGAAACTAAACCTAATTTAATTACTATTCCCACTCCAATCAGTATTTAATTGGGGTAGGTGCTGGACATTAAACCTAATTTAATTACTATTCCCACTCCAGTCAATATTTAATTGGGGTAGGTGCTGGACACTAAACCTGATTTAATTACTATTCCCACTCCAGTCAGTATTTAATTGGGGTAGGTGCTGGACACTAAACCTAATTTAATTACTATTCCCACTCCAGTCAATATTTAATTGGGGTAGGTGCTGGACACTAAACTTCATTAATTTCCTATTCCCACTCCAGTCAATATTTAATTGGGGTAGCTGCTGGACACTGAACTTAATTTAATTACTATTCCCACACCAGTCTGTATTTAATTGGGGTAGGTGCTGGACAGTAAACTTAATTAATTTACTATTCCCACTCCAGTCAGTATTTAATTGGGGTAGGTGCTGGACACTAAACCTAATTTAATTACTATTCCCACTCCAGTCAATATTTAATTGTGGTAGGTGCTGGACACTAAACTTAATTAAATGACTATTCCCACTCCAACCAGTATTTAATTGGAGTAGGTGCTGGACACTAAACTTAATTATTTTACCATTCCCACTCCATTCAGTATTTAATTGGAGTAGGTGCTGGACACCAAACTTAATTAATTTACTATTCCCACTCCAGTCAGTATTTAATTGGGGTAGGTGCTGGACACTAAACTTAATTAATTTACTATTCCCACTCCAATCAGTATTTAATTGGGGTAGGTGCTGGACACTAAACCTAATTTAATTACTATTCCCACTCCATTCAATATTTAATTGGGGTAGGTGCTGGACACTAAACTTAATTAATTTACTATTCCCACTCCAACCAGTATTCAATTGGGGTAGGTGCTGGACACTAAACCTAATTTAATTACTATTCCCACTCCAGTCAGTATTTATTTGGGGTAGGTGCTGGACACTAAACCTAATTTAATTACTATTCCCACTCCACTCAATATTTAATTGTGGTAGGTGCTGGACACTAAACTTAATTATTGTACTATTCCCACTCCAACCAGTGTTTAATTGGGGTAGGTGCTGGACACTAAACTTAATTAATTTACTATTCCCACTCCAGTCAGTATTTAATTGGGGTAGGTGCTGGACACTAAACTTAATTTATTTACTATTCCCACTCCAATCAGTATTTAACTGGGGTAGGTGCTGGACACAAAACTTAATTTATTTACTATTCCCACTCCAGTCAATATTTAATTGGGGTAGCTGCTGGACACTGAACTTAATTTAATTATAATTCCCACTCCAGTCTGTATTTAATTGGGGCAGGTGCTGGACAGTAAACTTAATTAATTTACTATTCCCACTCCAGTCAGTATTTAATTGGGGTAGGTGCTGGACACTAAACCTAATTTAATTACTATTCCCACTCCAGTCAATTTTTAATTGTGGTAGGTGCTGGACACTGAACTTAATTAATTGACTATTCCCACTCCAACCAGTATTTAATTGGAGTAGGTGCTGGACACTAAACCTAATTAATTTACTATTCCCACTCCATTCAGTATTTAATTGGGGTAGGTGCTGGACACTAAACTTAATTAATTTACTATTCCCACTCCAATCAGTATTTAATTGGGGTAGGTGCTGGACACTGAACTTAATTAATTTACTATTCCCACTCCAGTCAGTATTTAATTGGGGTAGGTGCTGGACACTAAACCTAATTTAATTTCTATTCCCACTCCAGTCAATATTTAATTGGGCTAGGTGCTGGACACTAAACTTAATTAATTTACTATTCCCACTCCAATCAGTATTTAATTGGGGTAGGTGCTGGACACTAAACCTAATTTAATTACTATTCCCAGACCATTCAATATTTCATTGGGGTAGGTGCTGGACACTAAATTAATTAATTTACTATTCCCACTCCAACCAGTATTTAATTGGGGTAGGTGCTGGACACTAAACCTAATTTAATTACTATTCCCACTCCAGTCAGTATTTAATTGGGGGAGGTGCTGGACACTAAACTTAATTAATTTAATATTCCCACTCCAGTCAGTATTTAATTGGGGTAGGTGCTGGACACTAAACCTAATTTAATTACTATTTCCACTCCACTCAATATTTAATTGTGGTAGGTGCTGGACACTAAACTTAATTATTGTACTATTCCCACACCAACAAGTATTTAATTGGGGTAGGTGCTGGACACTAAACGTAATTTAATTACTATTCCCACTCCAGTCAGTATTTAATTGGGGTAGGTGCTGGACACTAAACTTAATTAATTTACTATTCCCACTCCAGTCAGTATTTAATTGGGGTAGGTGCTGGACACTAAACTTAATTTATTTACTATTCCCACTCCAATCAGTATTTAATTGGGGTAGGTGCTGGACACTAAACTTAATTAATTTACTATTCCCACTCCAATCAGTATTTAATTGGGGTAGGTGCTGGACACTGAACTTAATTAATTTACTATTCCCACTCCAACCAGTATTTAATTGGGGTAAGTGCTGGACACTAAATCTAATTTAATTACTATTCCCACTCCAGTCAGTATTTAATTGAGGTAGGTGCTGGACACTAAACGTAATTAATTTACTATTCCCACTCCAGTCAGTATTTAATTGGGGTAGGTGCTGGACACTAAACTTAATTAATTTACTATTCCCACTCCAGTCAGTATTTAATTGGGGTAGGTGCTGGACACTAAAATAAATTAATTTACTATTCCCACTCCAATCAGTATTTAATTGGGTTAGGTGCTGGACACTAAACTTAATTAATTTACTATTCCCACTCCAATCAGTATTTAATTGGGGTAGGTGCTGGAAACTAAACCTAATTTAATTACTATTCCCACTCCAATCAGTATTTAATTGGGGTAGGTGCTGGACATTAAACCTAATTTAATTACTATTCCCACTCCAGTCAATATTTAATTGGGGTAGGTGCTGGACACTAAACCTGATTTAATTACTATTCCCACTCCAGTCAGTATTTAATTGGGGTAGGTGCTGGACACTAAACCTAATTTAATTACTATTCCCACTCCAGTCAATATTTAATTGGGGTAGGTGCTGGACACTAAACTTCATTAATTTCCTATTCCCACTCCAGTCAATATTTAATTGGGGTAGCTGCTGGACACTGAACTTAATTTAATTACTATTCCCACACCAGTCTGTATTTAATTGGGGTAGGTGCTGGACAGTAAACTTAATTAATTTACTATTCCCACTCCAGTCAGTATTTAATTGGGGTAGGTGCTGGACACTAAACCTAATTTAATTACTATTCCCACTCCAGTCAATATTTAATTGTGGTAGGTGCTGGACACTAAACTTAATTAAATGACTATTCCCACTCCAACCAGTATTTAATTGGAGTAGGTGCTGGACACTAAACTTAATTAATTTACTATTCCCACTCCATTCAGTATTTAATTGGAGTAGGTGCTGGACACCAAACTTAATTAATTTACTATTCCCACTCCAGTCAGTATTTAATTGGGGTAGGTGCTGGACACTAAACTTAATTAATTTACTATTCCCACTCCAATCAGTATTTAATTGGGGTAGGTGCTGGACACTAAACCTAATTTAATTACTATTCCCACTCCATTCAATATTTAATTGGGGTAGGTGCTGGACACTAAACTTAATTAATTTACTATTCCCACTCCAACCAGTATTTAATTGGGGTAGGTGCTGGACACTAAACCTAATTTAATTACTATTCCCACTCCAGTCAGTATTTATTTGGGGTAGGTGCTGGACACTAAACCTAATTTAATTACTATTCCCACTCCACTCAATATTTAATTGTGGTAGGTGCTGGACACTAAACTTAATTATTGTACTATTCCCACTCCAACCAGTGTTTAATTGGGGTAGGTGCTGGACACTAAACTTAATTAATTTACTATTCCCACTCCAGTCAGTATTTAATTGGGGTAGGTGCTGGACACTAAACTTAATTTATTTACTATTCCCACTCCAATCAGTATTTAACTGGGGTAGGTGCTGGACACAAAAATTAATTAATTTACTATTCCCACTCCAATCAGTATTTAATTGGGGTAGGTGCTGGATACTGAACTTAATTAATTTACTATTCCCACTCCAGTCAGTATTTAATTGGGGTAGGTGCTGGACACTAAACCTAATTTAATTACTATTCCCACTCCAGTCAATTTTTAATTGTGGTAGGTGCTGGACACTGAACTTAATTAATTGACTATTCCCACTCCAACCAGTATTTAATTGGAGTAGGTGCTGGACACTAAACTTAATTAATTTACTATTCCCACTCCATTCAGTATTTAATTGGAGTAGGTGCTGGACACCAAACTTAATTAATTTACTATTCCCACTCCAATCAGTATTTAATTGGGGTAGGTGCTGGACACTGAACTTAATTAATTTACTATTCCCACTCCAATCAGTATTTAATTGGGGTAGGTGCTGGACACTGAACTTAATTAATTTACTATTCCCACTCCAATCAGTATTTAATTGGGGTAGGTGCTGGACACTAAACTTAATTAATTTACTATTCCCACTCCAGTCAATATTTAATTGGGCTAGGTGCTGGACACTAAACTTAATTAATTTACTATTCCCACTCCAATCAGTATTTAATTGGGGTAGGTGCTGGACACTAAACCTAATTTAATTACTATTCCCACTCCATTCAATATTTCATTGGGGTAGGTGCTGGACACTAAACTTAATTAATTTACTATTCCCACTCCAACCAATATTTAATTGGGGTAGGTGCTGGACACTAAACCTAATTTAATTACTATTCCCACTCCAGTCAGTATTTAATTGGGGGAGGTGCTGGACACTAAACTTAATTAATTTAATATTCCCACTCCAGTCAGTATTTAATTGGGGTAGGTGCTGGACACTAAACCTAATTTAATTACTATTCCCACTCCACTGAATATTTAATGGTGGTAGGTGCTGGACACTAAACTTAATTATTGTACTATTCCCACTCCAACAAGTATTTAATTGGGGTAGGTGCTGGAAACTAAACGTAATTTAATTACTATTCCCACTCCAGTCAGTATTTAATTGGGGTAGGTGCTGGACACTAAACTTAATTAATTTACTATTCCCACTCCAGTCAGTATTTAATTGGGGTAGGTGCTGGACACTAAACTTAATTTATTTACTATTCCCACTCCAATCAGTATTTAATTGGGGTAGGTGCTGGACACTAAATTTAATTAATTTACTATTCCCACTCCAATCAGTATTTAATTGGGGTAGGTGCTGGACACTGAACTTAATTAATTTACTATTCCCACTCCAACCAGTATTTAATTGGGGTAAGTGCTGGACACTAAACCTAATTTAATTACTATTCCCACTCCAGTCAGTATTTAATATAGGTAGGTGCTGGACACTAAACGTAATTAATTTACTATTCCCACTCCAGTCAGTATTTAATTGGGGTAGGTGCTGGACACTAAACTTAATTAATTTACTATTCCCACTCCAATCAGTAATTAATTGGGGTAGGTGCTGGACACTAAACTTAATTAATTTACTATTCCCACTCCAATCAGTATTTAATTGGGGTAGGTGCTGGACACTGGACTTAATTAATTTACTATTCCCACTCCAGTCAGTATTTAATTGGGGTAGCTACTGGACACTAAACCTAATTTAATTACTATTCCCACTCCAGTCAATATTTAATTGGGCTAGGTGCTGGACACTTAACTTTAATTAATTTACTATTCCCACTCCAATAAGTATTTAATTGAGATAGGTGCTGGACACTAACCCTAATTTAATTACTATTCCCACTCCAGTCAGTATTTAATTGGGGTAGGTGCTGGACACTAAACCTAATTTAATTACTATTCCCACTCCAGTCAATATTTAATTGGGGTAGGTGCTGGACACTAAACTTAATTAATTTACTATTCCCACTCCAGTCATTATTTAATTGGGGTAGGTGCTGGACACTAAAATAAATTAATTTACTATTCCCACTCCAATCAGTATTTAATTGGGTTAGGTGCTGGACACTAAACTTAATTAATTTACTATTCCCACTCCAATCAGTATTTAATTGGGGTAGGTGCTGGACACTAAACCTAATTTAATTACTATTCCCACTCCAATCAGTATTTAATTGGGGTAGGTGCTGGACATTAAATCTAATTTAATTACTATTCCCACTCCAGTCAATATTTAATTGAGGTAGGTGCTGGACACTAAACGTAATTAATTTACTATTCCCACTCCAATAAGTATTTAATTGGGATAGGTGCTGGACACTAAATCTAATTTAATTACTATTCCCACTCCAGTCAATATTTAATTGGGGTAGGTGCTGGACACTAAACCTAATTTAATTGCTATTCCCACTCCAGTCAGTATTTAATTGGGGTAGGTGTTGGACACTAAACCTAATTTAATTACTATTCCCACTCCAGTCAATATTTAATTGGGGTAGGTCCTGGACACTAAACCTAATTTAATTACTATTCCCACTCCAGTCAATATTTAATTGAGGTAGGTGCTGGACACTAAACTTAATTAATTTACTAGTCCCACTCCAATAAGTATTTAATTGGGGTAGGTGCTGGACACTAAACCTAATTTACTTACTATTCCCACTCCAGTCAGTATTTAATTGGGGTAGGTGATGGACACTAAACCTAATTTAATTACTATTCCCACTCCAGTCAATATTTAATTGGGGTAGGTGCTGGACACTAAACCTGATTTAATTACTATTCCCACTCCAGTCAGTATTTAATTGGGGTAGGTGCTGGACACTAAACCTAATTTAATTACTATTCCCACTCCAGTCAATATTTAATTGGGGTAGGTGCTGGACACTAAACTTCATTAATTTCCTATTCCCACTCCAGTCAATATTTAATTGGGGTAGCTGCTGGACACTGAACTTAATTTAATTACTATTCCCACACCAGTCTGTATTTAATTGGGGTAGGTGCTGGACAGTAAACTTAATTAATTTACTATTCCCACTCCAGTCAGTATTTAATTGGGGTAGGTGCTGGACACTAAACCTAATTTAATTACTATTCCCACTCAAGTCAATATTTAATTGTGGTAGGTGCTGGACACTAAACTTAATTAAATGACTATTCCCACTCCAACCAGTATTTAATTGGAGTAGGTGCTGGACACTAAACTTAATTAATTTACTATTCCCACTCCATTCAGTATTTAATTGGAGTAGGTGCTGGACACCAAACTTAATTAATTTACTATTCCCACTCCAGTCAGTATTTAATTGGGGTAGGTGCTGGACACTAAACTTAATTAATTTACTATTCCCACTCCAATCAGTATTTAATTGGGGTAGGTGCTGGACACTAAACTTAATTAATTTACTATTCCCACTCCAATCAGTATTTAATTGGGGTAGGTGCTGGACACTGAACTTAATTAATTTACTATTCCCACTCCAGTCAGTATTTAATTGGGGTAGGTGCTGGACACTAAACCTAATTTAATTTCTATTCCCACTCCAGTCAATATTTAATTTGGCTAGGTGCTGGACACTAAACTTAATTAATTTACTATTCCCACTCCAATCAGTATTTAATTGGGGTAGGTGCTGGACACTAAACCTAATTTAATTACTATTCCCACTCCAGTCAGTATTTATTTGGGGTAGGTGCTGGACACTAAACCTAATGTAATTACTATTCCCACTCCACTCAATATTTAATTGTGGTAGGTGCTGGACACTAAACTTAATTATTGTACTATTCCCACTCCAACCAGTGTTTAATTGGGGTAGGTGCTGGACACTAAACTTAATTAATTTACTATTCCCACTCCAGTCAGTATTTAATTGGGGTAGGTGCTGGACACAAAAATTAATTAATTTACTATTCCCACTCCAATCAGTATTTAATTGGGGTAGGTGCTGGATACTGAACTTAATTAATTTACTATTCCCACTCCAACCAGTATTTAATTGGGATAGGTGCTGGACACTAAACCTAATTTAATTACTATTCCCACTCCAGTCAGTATTTAATTGAGGTAGGTGCTGGACACTAAACGTAATTTATTTACTATTCCCACTCCAGTCAGTATTTAATTGGGGTAGGTGCTGGACACTAAACTTAATTAGTTTACTATTCCCACTCCAATAAGTATTTAATTGGGGTAGGTGCTGGACACTAAACTTAATTAATTTACTATTCCCACTCCAATCAGTATTTAATTGGGGTAGGTGCTGGACACTGAACTTAATTAATTTACTATTCCCACTCCAGTCAGTATTTAATTGGGGTAGCTACTGGACACTAAGGGGCCGATTCCGATCTCGGTCGGAGGCGCACCTAACATCATTCGGTCGGGAAAAAAGCCATGCGAATGCCTGTTTCCCGACCGAACCGCACATTATTCCAAACGAGCAAGTACGATGCGCACAACAGCATAGATTCCGACCCAGTCGTACTCACCCAATCCAGGTCCTGTTCCCCGACCGAGCCAAATCCGTAAACGCAGAATCGAGTCGCACGGAAGCCAAAATGCAGCCCCGTCCGGCCGGACAAGTACGATGCGCTTCTCGTACACGCCGAACCCGTCGCTACGCACGGCACGTCAAAGCATCCGGGAGAGGCGCACATAAGCTCCGATTCGCGCCACAACACGATCCACGGCTACGAGACGAACACGCCAGCGACAAGGACGAGGCGAAGCAACGAGAAAGACGAACGAGACGAACCAACCATGAATCCCATCGTGCCGATCCTACCAATATTCTACATCTACTACCGGAACAGGCACGGATGCGTACGGCGCAGAAGGTAAGTCAGACACCAACCACAAAAACAAACTACACGTACCCGACATATCACACACACACACAGAGGGATGCAGAAATTACTTACAGCAGCACCGTAGGGGCGGGTTGGCCATCACCAATGCCACATATACACATAGGGGCCCGGATGCCTACCACTACTACCACCTCTACCCAGGGGGTGCCAGATGCCTACCACTACTACCACCCTTACCCAGGGGTGCCAGATGCCTACCACTACTACCACCTCTACCCAGGGGTGCCAGATGCCTACCACTACTACCACCTCTACCCATGGGGGTCTGGATGCCTGTCACTACTACCACCCTTACCCAGGGGGTGCCAGATGCCTACCACTACTACCACCCTTACCCAGGGGTGCCAGATGCCTACCACTACTACCACCTCTACCCAGGGGGTGCCAGATGCCTACCACTACTACCACCTCTACCCAGGGGGTGCCAGATGCCTACCACTACTACCACCCTTACCCAGGGGTGCCAGATGCCTACCACTACTACCACCTCTACCCAGGGGGTGCCAGATGCCTACCACTACTACCACCTCTACCCAGGGGTGCCAGATGCCTACCACTACTACCACCTCTACCCATGGGGGCTGGATGCCTACCACTACTACCACCCTTACCCAGGGGTGCCAGATGCCTACCACTACTACCACCCCTACCCAGGGGGTGCCACATGCCTACCACTACTACCACCTCTACCCAGGGGGTGCCAGATGCCTACCACTACTACCACCTCTACCCATGGGGGGCTGGATGCATGTCACTACTACCACCCTTACCCAGGGGGTGCCAGATGCCTACCACTACTACCACCCTTACCCAGGGGGTGCCAGATGCCTACCACTACTACCACCTCTACCCAGGGGGTGCCAGATGCATACCACTACTACCACCTCTACCCAGGGTGTGCCAGATGCCTACCACTACTACCACCTCTACCCATGGGGGGCTGGATGCCTACCACTACTACCACCCTTACCCAGGGGGTGCCAGATGCCTACCACTACTACCACCCCTACCCAGGGGTGCCAGATACCTACCACTACTACCACCTCTACCCAGGGGTGCCAGATGCCTACCACTACTACCACCCTTACCCAGGGGTGCCAGATGCCTACCACTACTACCACCTCTACCCAGGGGGTGCCAGATGCCTACCACTACTACCACCTCTACCCAGGGGGTGCCAGATGCCTACCACTACTACCACCTCTACCCATGGGGGGCTGGATGCCGACCACTACTACCACCCTTACCCAGGGGGTGCCAGATGCCTACCACTACTACCACCCCTACCCAGGGGGTGCCAGATGCCTACGACTACTACCACCTCTACCCAGGGGGTGCCAGATGCCTACCACTACTACCACCCTTACCCAGGGGGTGCCAGATGCCTACCACTACTACCACCTCTACCCAGGGGTGCCAGATGCCTACCACTACTACCACCTCTACCCAGGGGGTGCCAGATGCCTACCACTACTACCACCTCTACCCATGGGGGGCTGGATGCCTGTCACTACTACCACCCTTACCCAGGGGTGCCAGATGCCTACCACTACTACCACCCTTACCCAGGGGGTGCCAGATGCCTACCACTACTACCACCCTTACCCAGGGGGTGCCAGATGCCTACCACTACTACCACCTCTACCCAGGGGTGCCAGATGCCTACCACTACTACCACCTCTACCCATGGGGGCTGGATGCCTGTCACTACTACCACCCTTACCCAGGGGGTGCCAGATGCCTACCACTACTTCCACCCTTACCCAGGGGTGCCAGATGCCTACCACTACTACCACCTCTACCCAGGGGTGCCAGATGCCTACCACTACTACCACCTCTACCCAGGGGGTGCCAGATGCCTACCACTACTACCACCTCTACCCATGGGGGGCTGGATGCCTACCACTACTACCACCCTTACCCAGGGGGTGCCAGATGCCTACCACTACTACCACCTCTACCCAGTGGGTGCCAGATGCCAACCACTACTACCACCTCTACCCATGGGGGACTGGATGCCTGTCACTACTACAACCCTTACCCAGGGGGTGCCAGATGCCTACCACTACTACCACCCTTACCCAGGGGGTGCCAGATGCCTACCACTACTACCACCTCTACTGTCAGGACTCACGGGAGGTTTCCTCCTTCTAACTCTATGCTGGCTACCATTTTCCCCCTACAAACTTACCAAAAGTCAGATAATCCCTCAAGCTGGAGTGCTTGTTGGCACCGATGGAATTCCAAGATGGCTGCCAACGTGCACATACTGCGACAGCACACCGCTGTTAGCAGTCTAGTCTTTTAGGTTTCATGACATCTGGTGAAGTGTGCTTCAACATTCCACTGCGCACTTCACTGAAGAAATAATTTGAAGAGCACCTGTTTTCCCAGCGTCGTGGAAGTCAGTTAGGGTAGTTGCGATAAAATCGGGGTTAGCTTCGTCGGAACTACACTCCCTCACTAATCAGGTTAGTGTTAAACTATGTAGCTAATATAAAACATTCTGTGAGAAAAGGTTATGGTGTCAGAGGTAAATTTCTATTTAAAGAGAAAAAGGAAACGAAGTCTGAATATATTTTCCTTCCTTTGAAAACTGGAAATACTTTTCAGTAATTGCTTTCCTTAGCCGAGAAGATTAAATAAAAAGCTTTTTGAATCAGCTGTCTTTTTCAGCTGTTCCAGAATCTGTCAGATGCAGGTGTGACCTTTCAACACGCAGTGTAAGGCTAGTTACAGAACTCCAGTAATGTTCTCCTCACGTATGGCCAGAATAAATTAACTCTTCAGCAAACATTAAAACCGGGCAGAATAAATTGTGCTTCCAGCAAACATTAAAACCTAAGGCCTGAATAAAATGAACGCTTCCTTTTAACATTTAACCTAAGTTCTGAAGCATTGTTTAAAAACTAATTAAAGACAGAAAACCAGTCATCCTACTCCAGAAACCCCAGTTCAAGGTCCACTCCAGTCTCTTAACAGTGAGTTAATAGAAAGAAAGAGAAACCCAAATAATACGTAAATTAGGAATACAGAAATAAATACTTACCTTATCTTTCTTACATTAAGGAATAGCAGGATCAAGTGCAGATTGTACCTGAGAATGAAAAGGAAAGAGATCTGAGTGAAGACTTCTCATACAACCTAGCAAACAATACATGAGAAGTAGAAGAGAAGTAAGCTTCAGTAAACATTCTGGTAAGATAAGTTATTTATACACCATAGAAAAAACAGTAAGTTAAAAGGCACAGTAAATAAAGGTTTTTACATGTTAATGTTGCAGTCCAGTAAGAAGAGGAAGAAGACGTAGCTGAACAGGGAGAATATTGGAGCAGTCTCTTCTCTGTCCCCAACCCCTTTTCCCCCCTTAGAACTTACCTGCAATGGTATACTAAAAGACCTAGCAGGGTTGGTTCTGAGAAGGATATTGGGACCTAGCTTCATTCTGCTCCTGTGTGGTTCAGACAGCAATAAGTATTTAGACCCTGACATCTACCCAGGGGGTGCCAGATGCCTGTCACTACTACCACCCCTACCCATGGGGGGCTGGATGCCTACCACCAACAACACCCCCACTCACAGGATGGCTAATACATGACACAACAAGCACACACCAACATAAAGAATGGAACATAAAGACATCCCCCCCAACACCATGACAAGCGTGTGTAGACTGTGTCAAATGCCTACAACACTGAACATGACTTTGAACATACAATGTGACCCCCTATCACATGTGCCACACATAAATGTGTGTGGCCCCCACAATGCAAGCAGGCCATGACCATTGTGGCAATGGGGTCCAAACCCCCATCATCACAGTGACCAAAATGTAAGTGTGGGGTCCATAGCTGAAGCACATTTTGAACATTGTGGCAATGGGGTCCAAACCCCCATCATCACAGTGACCAAAATGTAAATGTGGGGTCCATAGCTGAAGCACATTTTGAACATTGTGGCAATGGGGTCCATACCCCCATCATCACAGTGACCAAAATGTAAGTGTGGGGTCCATAGCTGAAGCACATTTTGAACATTGTGGCAATGGGGTCCAAACCCCCATCATCACAGTGACCAAAATGTAAGTGTGGGGTCCATAGCTGAAGCACATTTTTAACATTGTGGCAATGGGGTCCAAACCCCCATCATCACAGTGACCAAAATGTAAGTGTGGGGTCCATAGCTGAAGCACATTTTGAACATTGTGGCAATGGGGTCCAAACCCCCATCATCACAGTGACCAAAATGTAAGTATGGGGTCCATAGCTGAAGCACATTTTGAACATTGTGGCAATGGGGTCCATACCCCCATCATCACAGTGACCAAAATGTAAGTGTGGGGTCCATAGCTGAAGCACATTTTGAACATTGTGGCAATGGGGTCCAAACCCCCATCATCACAGTGACCAAAATGTAAGTTTTGACAAAGAAAAAGCTGCAACTGCCAAACTGCATGGATGATTCCTGGTCACAGAACAACAAACACATCAGTGGCAAAGTAGTGCTTGTGTCCCATAGCAACATAGATTGGGGGAGGCAAACAGTGCAGTGCAAATAAGACATACCTTTGGCCATGTGCAGACAAACATCACCCATGGGGGCTGACACGGTCAACATTCATCAATGACACAATGACAGAAGTGACCATCAGAATGCAGACCCACATATTTGCACCAATGGGCACACAAATGCAGATACCCTGTGGAGACTGTAGATGTGAGGTGAACAGATACCATACCATGGCAGCAATGGGACACACAAACAATGATCATTGTGCTGACTGATGACCTAGGAGTCCCAGGGACAGCAGGGGAAACACACCAAACAACATACAGCCAATGGCACACTAAAGATATGCCAATGCAGTGGTGCAGATGCACAAACACAAACAGGCAGACCCACACTGCACATCAAACACAACAGGTGAGGGGGGTACCAGTGTCCCCAGGCAACCACACAACACATGAGGAGGCCTGAATACCAATTACACAGATGTGCATACAGTGCCACACAAAGGTAACTCATGGATCCAAATCCCCTATGTGGGCAATCAGGCATTGTCAGATGAGAGGGAGCACAAATCACACATGTCACACAAGCATGTAGGAACAGCAACTGACACAGCAAGACACAGCGACACCACAGCACTACCCCCAGGGCCCCCACAATGTGGTGACCCTGGGCTGCATTACAAACCCACTGTGATGACAAAGCTAGATGTCGTTCACACTGTGAACCACAGTCATGTGTCCTGAGCAACAAACTACCATCACACCTACACAAGCACAAATCAATCAGCACGGCCAGTAAGCCAAGGCCAACATGGAGGCAGGGGTCTAGCCGGGCAACAACTCTCATCTGCACACACTCAACACCACACACCTTGACCTCCAACAATGTGCAGCAGTGAAGCTCACATGCACTGGTGACATTGCACATGCACCCATGACAATCCCAGGGGTGGTGGGAACCAAGGTGCAGAAACACATCACACATGGCCACTCAACAAGACTCCTGAATGTCTGACACACTGCACACTACGCTGTACATGGACATGACGGCAATACCACACCAACCAATGGGATCCCAGCCACAGTCACACACCAATGAAGAAGCCAAGGTCACCCACAAAGAACACACATAGACAACTACCAACATTGCAGCCCTGACCCTGAGGAGTGCCAGCAGTCACACACACAACGTGTCACAACCAATGAAAGCTAACACAAACCGGAAATCACATGACAGGTGTAAACAACAAGTGCCAAGGGAATCCTGACTGTGACCCATCAGCGTCTGCCCACAAACTCAGCCCTGACAGCAAACACACCTATGGGTGACACCCTGATGACCAGTAATGTGCCATGCACCCACATCACAGAGAACCCAGGGAGAAGACTTTGGGGGAACATAGGTCAACTCAGCAAGCATCACAAACAGGAACATCACTAGGGATCCCAGCATGCACAGCAAAATGGAAGTGAACACACAGACATGCTCATACAACACACACCTTGGGTGCAGGCGATGTCACAGGAGTACACACTGCCATGAGGGGACTCCACTCCTGTGTGAGGAAAGCTGTGCCATATGTCGCCTCAGTAGGGCTCCATCATGTCAGCAGAACACTTGGTCACACAGTCAACAATTAGCACCAAATGAAGGCTCCCGTCACATCAGCCTGGTCATGGGAGTGTCAACGAAATCATCAGCACAGATCCAACACACATGTATAGCAAGTTGCACTGACAACACAGATGAGTCCTTCCCCATTGATGCCCAAACCTGCATGTCCAGTGGAGATGGCCACACGGTCAGGGAAGTAGACTAATTGAACAATGTCAAGCACAACAGATGTGCAGGGGTGGAAGCCACAGATGTGACATTGCTAATGTAAGTAGGAAATCCCATTGCCAAATATTGAAAACATGACACCCTCAGATGCTGCTAAGGATGACATGAATACACCACAGGATAGGACACAGTCCCCCTGGACCACATGGGTTCCTGCACAGTAACACTACATATTCATGAGACCAAATATCACCATCACTGCAGCAAGGGCATGGTTAGCATCATCAACATCAGGTACATCAGAAGCAAAAGCACTAGAGAACAGAAAGTTGCTTTATTCAGCATATGTGGGTTCAAAAGTTGAAGTCATGTAAAAAATAAACAAAGGCCAATGGCCAGTCCATCATGAAAGTCAAAACAGGGTGACAGTGGCAGATGTCACCCTACGCATGCCTGCACTGATGAAAACCAGGGACAATCCCCTCGGAGGGGCATACAGGGGGGCAGGCCAGGCACCGCAGGGACAGGATCAGGGCTCACCAGAAGGAGGCAGGGAAGGGGTGGTGGGTGCTGGAGAGCCACTGACAACTGCAGTGGAGGTGTCTGACATGGTGTGTGCCGGCACAACTGGGGGGCATGACTCAGATGGTGTGGGCGCTGGCACGACTGCAGTGGACCGTACAGATGGAGTGGACAGGTTCGCCACTGCAGTGCCCAAGTCAGACAGGGTGGTAGTGGCCTCCACTGCAGTGCCTACCTCCAGGGGAGGAGAATGGGGATCAGGTAAGGTGGGCAGGACAGAGGGGAGGACACCCTCACCACACCAGTGGCACAGACAAGCGCAGCGGGGGTGTGGGGCCGGAAGAGCAAGTGGCAGGGGAGAAGGCCTGATCCTTTTGGGGATGGTGTATCTGTGGGTGGGGGAACCTGGGGCAGGGTGTGGTGGGGGCACCTGTGGAGTGGGGGCCTGAGGGATGGAGGAAGGAGACTTGGTGCCTGAGCTGCAGGGCGGCGGTGGGGTCTTGCTCTTCCGGGTCCGGGGGGACTTGCGGGTGGGGGCGTCAGTCGGTCTGTGCCTGGGGGAGGGTGTCTGGGGGCGAGGGGCACTCCGCTCCGTGTGGGTGGGCTTCCTCTTCCCCCTGAATGCTGTATCAGCTGGATCGGAGGGGAAGAGGCCGAGGTCACTGAGGAAGAGCCGCTGTGTCTTTGGGGTTGCAGGTGAGGCAAGGGAGGGGGCTTTGGAGGGAGAGGCAACTGAGGACTGTGCAGTGCTCGTGGATGCGTGTGTGTGTGCCTGGGCCCCATCCCCTGTGAGTGTGGTTTCAGTCCCCTGACTGTGCGTGCGTGTGCGTCTTGTTTGTGGCGTGTGTGTCTGTGTGCTGCTCGTGTCTGTGCTGGTGTGTGCCTGTGCCGGTGTGTGTGTGCTTGGGACAGGTAAGGTGCTGGGGAGTGTGGATGGGGCAGAGGCAGGAGGGGTGAGGGACTGTCAGAGGAGGGACACTGCTGCCGTCAGGGAGGAGTCCATGGACCTATTGCCCCTCTGTAGGGCAGACATGCCCGATGAGATGCCCTCCATGAACGACACCAGCTGAGTCAACAGAGTGGTGTAGGCATGGAGGACACTCAGCATCGCTGTCTGCCCTACATGGAGCTGGCGAAGGAGGTACACAGACTCCTCACTCAGGGCAGCAGGGGACACAGGGGCAGGGGTGCGGTGCCTGGCCCGAAGGAGACACGCTCCCGAACATGGGAGCCTCCATGGACCTCGGGAATGGGAGCCGATGGGAGGGCGGTGGTGGTGGTGGTGGTGGCGGGGACAGCAACACTAGCTGGGGTGTGGTGGCTGCTGACACCCGCCTCCATAAGGAGTCATCCTCCGAGCTGCTGTGGTCCTCAGCTGAGGTGGATGGTGCTGAGGACTCCTCGGTGTGGCTCCCATCGCCCTCCGTGCCACTGGGTCCCTCCGACCACTCCTCGGCTGCTGACCCAGTCTGGCTCTGCGGCTCCTCCTGGTCCGTGGAGCTGTCCCCTCCTGTGGCCGTGGATGTATCTGCAATCAATAGGGAAACAGACAGACATCAGTCACCTGCACCGAACGCACACACCACAGTAAGTACAGCACATTACAGAGCAAGCCCTGGCATCCTTAGTTGAACATTGCTAAAAGTGCCCAAACAGAACAGGAGAAGCCAATTGTCAGTCTGATGGTCAACCATGGCACTCACATCCCACCTGGCCTTGCACCCATCTGTCTGGTGTCTGTTGGATGGCAATACCCCAGTGTGGACACATGCACCACCTACACAGTAGTTGGACAGTGCAGAGAACCCGGTTAAGCATGTGAACATGCACACATCACAACTCTTGCCACTGAGTCAGTACAGGTGTCCGGATGAAAGGGATGCCCAGAGTCAAATAGGAAATGCATGTGATGCATACCAGCGACAGACACCATGATGCACCCATGTCCTGATAGCCATTGCCACAATGGTGTGCATGTAGCACATGTCACTCCCCTGCAGGATCACTAATAGGAAGTCACATGCCATGGCACAGGAATGCCTGCTAAGTCATACATCACTGTCTCCAGTCACATGGGCAGGGCAGCCAGACAACAACACTCTGCACTGTGTCACAATAGTAGGTCATGGGGAATGCAAGTCCTGGAGCTGAACAAGTGCACATGTACATCCCCCACACACCACATCATCTGAACCCTTATCTGTCCAGGTCATACCGATTGGACATATGGGAGACCTGTAACACAACCCTCTGAACCTGAGCACCTCACAATCTGCTGTGAATGGGAAACAGCTGCCTGAACTTCACATTCGCATACCCCAGTCTGCACGGTCAGGTGATCAAACACCTATGTGTCACACAAGTATCGTCTCCTATGGTCACATCTCCGGTGGCATGCTGAGCCCCAACCGGGAAACACCCCAGTAGTCCTGACAACGAAGCCACAGCACACTGACACAGAGGCAGACACCTGAGGGGACAAATCACTGAGCACAACGTGTCAGCTGATACACGGGAGTGGGAGTACAGAGTGTATTGTATGGCCTGGAGTAGGCATGACTGTCCTGCCCCACATGAATGAGGAATGAGCCCTGGACAGTAGGCAGCTGGCTAAGTATGTGTGACACACGTAATATACACACTCCTGGGGCCCAAACATTGTTCCCACCCGCAGCATGGGTGTGTGCCAGATACCCCAGGCACATGTGGTGGATCAGCTCAGCAATTGGACCACATATCAAAGTAACACGCAGATTACATGTCAGAACACAGGCATTATGTAAGCAATGGATCCACCCATGATGCCCACCACAGAGTTAGGGAAACAGATGCTGTCCCCCACCTTGAGTCAAGCAAACTGCAAGGACACAGTACGCAAGTGACACAATTCCCTGACTGTAAGGGCCACACCTGGGTATCAGATGAGGAGTGGGCAGTGCACAATAGAGCGACATGGGTCCTGGACCACATGACTGATGTACTGTGGAAGTTTAACCAGGCCAGAGGAGGGCACATAGCATGGCAGACATAGTTCACAATGCAGTCATGGACTCACCCCCTCCTTGCTGCTCTCTGGCCTTCAGCTGCCCATCCAGATCAGGGAAGACCACCGCCAGGATCCTGAGCATGTGGGGGGTCAGGGTCCGGTGTCCGCCCCTCCTGCGAGGAGGCGACAGATTCAGCTGGACCCGTGCGTTCCTCCGGGTCCAGCCCCTAAGGTCCTGCCACCTCTTCTGGCAGTTGCGGATCCGGCGCTTGTAGACCCCCACGGATCTCACTGCCCGGACGATGGTCAGCCATATCTGCTGCTTCTGGTGGGCATCAACCTGTGAGGATGACAAAGTGAGAATGCCATTACTACACATGCAACATATCCGTGCATTACACAGTTGGATATACATGTCTCAATCACAGGGGCACATGATGTACACAGGCAGTGCAACGATGGCCATGGACAGTATGCCAGCAGTTACTACATGGTGTCATTGCCTGGGAAGTAAAACCTTGTTTAAATGCACTGTCACTGCACTATACCTGTCCAGTGCATGTAACTACACACTATGGGGGGTGACAACTACTCAGTGAGCCTGCTAGCCAGTGGCATGCAGACTGTTAGCCTTGCTAGTCAGACAACATGCACATTTAGGAAGGCAGTGGACAGAACACTCACCTGCTCCCCTGCTTTCCCATACAGCTTGCTGTACTGTGGAAGGAGGCTGGCCAGCAGGGCCTGGTTCTCCTCAGTGCTGAAGGCTGGGCCTCTCTCCACAGTACGTGCCATTGCAGGGTCCAGAGGGTGCAGATACAGCAGCAGTGGTGGTGGCAGATGTCGTCCTGGAGCATGTAGTGCAGGCAAGTGAGCTCTCAGGGGAACAGCCAGCATTATATGTGTGCTGCAGAGGCAGATACTGTCCCATGTGTCCAAAGTGATAGGTCCAAGTCGTTTGCATCTTCTGAATCTGGCCAATCCATGGAATTGCACCACTTACACACGCCCACAGCATCCTTCAAAAGTTCAACTTCATGACACCCATGAATTTGCAACATTGTTGTGGGTGACCAACTGAATTTACAGCATCAGACTCGTTCAAAATTTGAAAACGCGTCCGTTGCCAGGCCAGGCCATAGCCAATGGGTGCGCACCGATCGGTCCATTGCTGTTCAACGCATACCCAGGATACAACGCGTACCCGCACACATTGAATGCAATGCGCCGGCCGGGCACATCGATCGGTCCATTGCTGTTCAACGCGTACCCAGGATACAACGCGTACCCGCACACATTGAATGCAATGGGCCGGCCGGGCACACCGATCGGTCCATTGCTGTTCAACGCGTACCCAGGATACAACGCGTACCCGCACACATTGAATGCAATGGGCCGGCCGGGCACACCGATCGGTCCATTGCTGTTCAACAGCGTACCCAGGATACAACGCGTACCCGCACACATTGAATGCAATGGGCCGGCCGGGCACACCGATCGGTCCATTGCTGTTCAACGCGTACCCAGGATACAACGCGTACCCGCACACATTGAATGCAATGGGCCGGCCGGGCACACCGATCGGTCCATTGCTGTTCAACGCGTACCCAGGATACAACGCGTACCCGCACACATTGAATGCAATGGGCCGGCCGGGCACACCGATCGGTCCATTGCTGTTCAACGCATACCCAGGATACAACGCGTACCCGCACACATTGAATGCAATGGGCCGGCCGGGCACACCGATCGGTCCATTGCTGTTCAACGCGTACCCAGGATACAAAGCGTACCCGCACACATTGAATGCAATGGGCCGGCCGGGCACACCGATCGGTCCATTGCTGTTCAACGCATACCCAGGATACAACACGTACCCGCACACATTGAATGCAATGGGCCGGCCGGGCACACCGATCGGTCCATTGCTGTCCAACGCGTATTGCGAATACAACGCGTACCAGCACACATTGAATGCAATGGCCAATGTGTGCGCACCGATCGGTCCATTGCTGTCCAACGCGTATTGCGAATACAACGCGTACCAGCACACATTGAATGCAATGGCCAATGTGTGCACACCGATCGGTCCATTGCTGTCCAACGCGTCACTGGCATATGTCACCATGCCTGTCACAGGTGAACATATGCCAGCCACATATACTTCCCAGGGAGTGAGGGGCACACCTACAACACCACAGCCTGTCCAAACTGTATCCTAAGGCATGTAAGGCTGCATTACCTATTCCGTGTATGGGGGTGAACATGTTGTTCTGTGGGTGTCACTAGGGGGCAGCCACCCCCAGGCTGTGCACGTGTTCATGGGGACAGAATCCTTGGTGTTTCGTGTACATGACCACTGTGATGTGCAACTGTTCATATCTGAGCATGTGGCATGGTCACATTTCACGGTGGTGTATGTGTATGTCATGTCACATACCCCTGAGTCCCATGTGGGACGGTATGTTTAACCCAGGGTGACCCATTGGCACAATAGTGATGGTCCTCCACAGTCTGTGTGCATGTTGTGTTTACAATGTCTCTGATTTCATGTGCACAATGGGAGACAGTCTCCACATCCACGTTGTTTGTGCATGGACTTTGATGTTGTGCGTGTGTGTGTCACAGACGTCCATGTCTGTCCTGCCGAGGCAACAGGGACCACTACCTGTGGGGGTCATGGTTGTTTTGCTGTGGTGTATACATGATACACCATGTCATGCCAGTGTCCATGTGGCAATACAGGGTCCCTGGGAATCTACCTGTCATTGAGCTGTGATGCCTGGGGCACATCTGTCCTCACATGTCACTGTGGGGTGTGTTTGTAACGTGGCAGCAGGAGATGGGAACTGTGACACGGCCTCATGATATCCAATGGCACAACCTGGGACTTATTGATGCCACTTGTTGAACTGTGATGTTAGATGTTGGCCATGTATGTGCCATACATGTCCTTACGGAACTGCACACATCATGTACTTGTGCCTCATAATGATGTATCATGTGATATTGAGTGTGTTCAATGCCACATATGTGGGGTGACTGACAATCTTTCTTTCTTCACCTATGCACTGCAGGGCACCAGCTGTCCATAGACCATTCCCTGACCTGGCAACGATGGTGGAACGTGACAGCATCCGACGGTACCGCTTCACCAGGCAGCTGATTGAGGATTTGGCAGTGCGCTTGGCACCACATTTGCAACCTGGCCGGCCGTACCCTACAGCGCTGACCCCCAAGGTGAAGGTGATGGCAGCCCTACACTTCTTTGCCACCGGTACCTTTCAACACACTGTGGCGACTGCTGGTGGGATGTCACAGACCATGTTCAGCCGTGTGCTCTGCGATGTTTTGGAGGCTATGTTGATATACCTGAACCAGTACATCTATTTCCCTAGACTCCAACAACTCACTGACGTGAAGAGTGACTTCTATGCCCTGGGGAGGATGCCGCATGTCATTGGCTCCATTGATGGGACACATGTGGCTTTGGTACCACCACAGGCCCAAGAGCAGGCATACAGGAACCGCAAACACTACCACTCGGTCAATGCACTGGTGGTCTGTCTTGCAGATATGAGCATCTCACACGTGTGTGCCCGTTTCCCCGGTTCTGCACACAATGCCTACGTGATGAGGAGTAGTCGCATCCCAAGGATGATGTCACAGATGCGGAACCAGCGTGCCTGGCTTGTTGGTGTGTACTGACTTTGTACCATTGTGTGTGTTCTGCAATGTAGTGTTCCACCCTCTTTTCCAACTCAGCTAATGTGCAATTGTCTGTATGTAGGTGACTTCGGATACCCCAACATGCCGTGGTTGCTGACGCCCCTCAGGAACCCTGTGACACCAGCCCAGATGTGCTACAATGAAGCACATGGTCGGACGAGGAGAGTGATTGAGCGGACATTTGGTCTCCTGAAGAGCCGCTTCCGCTGCCTGGACAAGACAGGAGGGGCCCTCCCATATGCCCCAACAAAGGTGTGCAAGATTGTCATCGTCTGCTGCATGCTACACAACCTGGCAGTGCGGAAGGAGTTGCCTCTCATCCTGGATGACAATGACCAACATCCGCCACCTGTGGAGGATCCTGGCCTGGACCACAATGCCAGTGATGATGATGATGATGATGATGGTGATGTGTGCAGTGATGTCCGCACACAGCTCATCACCAACTTCTTCAGCTGAATGTGAGTATCCAGAGATGTCATGTCAATGATGTGAGTTTGCATGATATGTGTTGGTGGTGCTCTGGTGCTGTTTGAGTGTGTCCATGGGCTACATGACTGTATGCGTGTAGCGATGTGTCCTTACAGGTAGTCTGTACTCCCCAACAGTGTTGACATGCTAACTTGGTTCTGGGTGGGTATCTTGTGACATGTATTGGGCATGAGTATTGCAGTTCTGTCCTGTTCTTCAGTGCTTTTGACTGTGTGTCATTTCTGTCCTTCACAGGGTACTTTCAGAGTCGTTTGGTCAACTGTGATCCCCGACACCGTGATTCGACTTCCAGGGTGGTAGCTGTCGTGTCCCTACAGGTGATGTGCGCCACACCCATGGACTTCCTTCCTTCTACACTTGTTGACTGTGTGCCCGCTGCCAGGTGGGATTACCTTGCATCTGTAGTGGTTACAACATGTTGCAAATGTGTAATAAACCTGTGCTTCACTTTGTGATGTGCGTTGTCTGTGGTCACACATTTGACTGACATTTGCTTACTGCACCAGTGGGCTAGTTGACTAAGACTGTGAATAGGTGTTGTGTCTGTGCATTGCACCATATTTCCTGGCAACATCAGTGTAGGCAATGAGTCAGATGGCCTAGGTGTGTATTTGTTGTGTAGCCCTGGTGGTGTGTCTCCCTCATATGTGTCACGTTGCCATGATTCACATGCCTGTGTTGTACTTGCTGTAGCAGTTAGCATGCACAGTGTAATTTCGCTGGTCATCATCTCCATGACAGAAACCACGTTGGAATCACGACAGAGGCAGGTATGGTGTATTAGTGTGTTTATTGTCATACATGTGTGTGAATAGTGCACAGGATGGTGAGTGCTGTACATTTTGATTGCAATCCAAAGTTCCTAGATGAATTGGAAGTCCTAGTAGCAGAAATGTCCTGTATCAAGTCCACAGTCATCTGAGACATTGGTCCAACTTGTACTCCCCATGTCATGTGGGGGAGTTGTGTTGCAGTCAACAGGGTGAACAGTTTGCGCACAAAGGTGATTATCCAGAACAGGTGTTGGCTTCCTGGGGGTTGTGCCTCTCAGTTGTCCTTCCTCGGACGACCCCTCTTCTTTGGGGGGGTGACCCTCAAGTGCAAGCTGCTGCGGGGCAGGGGACTCTCCGCCAGAGTCATCCTGCCTCCCTGTGGCAGTTGCAGTTGTTTCAGCAGCAGATGTTGTGGGCACACAGGGAGGTGTTGACTGGTTGCTGCTCATCTGGCGGAGGCATTGTAATATGTCCCTATGCACCGCCGTCATCTCTTGCAGTGTGTCCCACTTGGACTCCACGCGGGACATGTGTGAGTCCAAGTGGGCATGATGGGCAGCCTGCTGCTGTTTAATGTCCCTGAGGAGCCCCACTACCTGGCTGAGCTCTCCGGTGCTGGACTGGTACGCATCGGCTATGCGTGCCAGTTGTGGGTCATCATGCAGTCCAGACCCCTCTGCAAGCAGCGACCTATGTCTCCCACCCCTCCCACCACCCCATGCGACACGTGCAGTACCTGAGTGGCACGCACAGGTGACCCTGGGCCCCCTTGGGGGTTGTTGGTGGTGTTGGTGTCCATGGCCCCACGTTGGTCTAGGGTCCCTGTGCTGGTGGTGGTGGTGCTCCTTGGTCTGTCCATGTCAGCAGGGGTGGTATGTGTGTTGACAGTCGTTGGAGGGGTGGGTGCAGGGGGTGCAGCTGGTGGTCCTGCTGGTGCTGCATGATGACTTGCTCCGGAGGTGCCAGGTGGGTCTTCTTCATCCGAGGAGGGCAGAGGCTGTTCCACACCAGTGAGCTCTGTATCCTCTTGAGCCTGGGACGGGGACTCCTCAGCGTCTGCTGCTGTGTCCCCATCATCACCTGTTTTTGGGAGACACACACAATATATGTTATGTTTCTGCAGGCATCAATGGTTGACACACCTGACAGTTGTGACTGTGCCTCTGGATGCGGGCCTGTACATTGCATTGTCCTAAGTTGTCACAGTCAGGGGTTGATATTGGTGTAGCACATTGTCCTGCATTATTTGAGCATTTCTATGTGAATGTTGGGGTGTGTACATGGTCTGCATTGGTTGTATTTGGTTGACATCCGGCCCTCCTTCCCACCCAGCCAGATATTCCACCATGGAACGTGCTTCCATTGCAGGGAGTGCAAGTTGTCTTTCAGGATGTCAGTCAGTGGTGTCCTGCTGTTGGTTGGTGCACAGTTGCCAGCAGGGCCTTGTGCTCCCCACAGCAGTAGCCAGTGTCAGCCATCTTGTGAGTTGTTTTCCACAACCTGTGATGTGTGCATGGTTCAGGGTGGTGTTGATGGGACAGTTGTGGGGGTGACCAATATCTGTGACTACCACTCCCATCATGCTATTGCCTCCACCCCCCTTCCCAGCATGCCCATGCTTCCTTCCCTTTGACTCTGCTTTCCTGTGGGGTTGTGTGCCTGTGCTGACAAGATGGCTGACAGTGTTATCCTGGGGTTAGTTTTGCTACAAGTCCCATGTGTGACCCTGTGCTTCACTCAGCATGACCCAGGGTTGTGGTTCTTTGTGGGATATTTGATTGGAGTGTGAGGCAATGCATTCTCCCAGGTGAGTTTTGTGGAGTTTGTGTTAGCGGTGTGTGTGAGAAACGCTGCTGGTAACTATGGTCAGGGCTGTGAGTCCTCCTTCCCACCCAGCCAGATATCCCACCATGGAACGTGCTTCCATTGCAGGGAGTGCAAGTTGTCTTTCAGGATGTCAGTCAGTGGTGTCCTGCTGTTGGTTGGTGCACAGTTGCCAGCAGGGCCTTGTGCTCCCCACAGCAGTAGCCAGTGTCAGCCATCTTGTCAGTTGTTTTCCACTCCCTGTGATGTGCGCATGGTTCAGGGTGGTGTTGATGGGACAGTTGTGGGGGTGACCAATATCTGTGACTACCACTCCCATCATGCTATTGCCTCCACCCCACTTCCCAGCATGCCCATACTTACTTGCTTTTGGGTGGACTTCACTGTGTGTGAGTGTGAGAGCAATGGCAAGATGGCTGACAGTGGTGTCCTGCTGTTGGTTGGTGGCCAGTTCCCAGCATGGCCTTGTGCTCCCCACAACAGAGCACCAGTGTCAGACATCTTTGATGGGGCTTTCCACTCTCTGTGGGGTGTGCATGCTTGAGTGTGAGCTTGCTGGGCCATGTAGGTGGGGGATGTTGAGCTGTGACTACCACTCCCATCATGCTATTGCCTCCACCCCAATTCCCAGCATGCCCATACTTACTTGCTTTTGGGTGGACTTCACTGTGTGTGAGTGTGAGAGCAATGGCAAGATGGCTGACAGTGGTGTCCTGCTGTTGGTTGGTGGCCAGTTCCCAGCATGGCCTTGTGCTCCCCACAACAGAGCACCAGTGTCAGACATCTTTGATGGGGCTTTCCACTCTCTGTGGGGTGTGCATGCTTGAGTGTGAGCTTGCTGGGCCATGTGGGTGGGGGATGTTGAGCTGTGACTACCACTCCCATCATGCTATTGCCTCCACCCCACTTCCCAGCATGCCCATACTTACTTGCTTTTGGGTGGACTTCACTGTGTGTGAGTGTGAGAGCAATGGCAAGATGGCTGACAGTGGTGTCCTGCTGTTGGTTGGTGGCCAGTTCCCAGCATGGCCTTGTGCTCCCCACAACAGAGCACCAGTGTCAGACATCTTTGATGGGGCTTTCCACTCTCTGTGGGGTGTGCATGCTTGAGTGTGAGCTTGCTGGGCCATGTGGGTGGGGGATGTTGAGCTGTGACTACCACTCCCATCATGCTATTGCCTCCACCCCACTTCCCAGCATGCCCATACTTACTTGCTTTTGGGTGGATTTCACTGTGTGTGAGAGCAATGGCAAGATGGCTGACAGTGGTGTCCTGCTGTTAGTTGGTGGCCAGTTCCCAGCATGGCCTTGTGCTCCCCACAACAGAGCACCAGTGTCAGACATCTTTGATGGGGCTTTCCACTCTCTGTGGGGTGTGCATGCTTGAGTGTGAGCTTGCTGGGCCATGTGGGAGGGGATGTTGAGCTGTGACTACCACTCCCATCATGCTATTGCCTCCACCCCCCTTCCCAGCATGCCCATGCTTCCTTCCCTTTGACTCTGCTTCCCTGTGGGGTTGTGTGCCTGTGCTGACAAGATGGCTGACAGTGTTATCCTGGGGTTAGTTTTGCTACAAGTCCCATGTGTGTCCCTGTGCTTCACTCAGCATGACCCAGGGTTGTGGTTCTTTGTGGGATATTTGATTGGAGTGTGAGGCAATGCATTCTCCCAGGTGAGTTATGTGGAGTTTGTGTTAGGGGTGTGTGTGAGAAACGCTGCTGGTAACTATGGTCAGGGCTGTGAGTCCTCCTTCCCACCCAGCCAGATATCCCACCATGGACGGTGCTTCCATTGCAGGGAGTGCAAGTTGTCTTTCAGGATGTCAGTCAGTGGTGTCCTGCTGTTGGTTGGTGCACAGTTGCCAGCAGGGCCTTGTGCTCCCCACAGCAGTAGCCAGTGTCAGCCATCTTGTCAGTTGTTTTCCACTCCCTGTGATGTGCGCATGGTTCAGGGTGGTGTTGATGGGACAGTTGTGGGGGTGACCAATATCTGTGACTACCACTCCCATCATGCTATTGCCTCCACCCTACTTCCCAGCATGCCCATACTTACTTGCTTTTGGGTGGACTTCACTGTGTGTGAGTGTGAGAGCAATGTCAGTCAGTGGTGTCCTGCTGTTGGTTGGTGCACAGTTGCCAGCAGGACCTTGTGCTCCCCACAGCAGTAGCCAGTGTCAGCCATCTTGTCAGTTGTTTTCCACTCCCTGTGATGTGAGCATGGTTCATGGTGGTGTTGATGTGCGCATTGTGAGGGTGGGCAATATCTGTGACTACGACTCCCATGATGCTATTGGCTACACTGACTTGCCCAGCATACACAGAATTCCTTCCTTTCAGTGGGCTTCACTGTGTGGTGGTGGTGTAGTGGTGGCTACATGTCTGGATGTGTTTGTTAGTTATATTTGTGCCACTGCCTAGCTGTAGTTGTAGTTGTGTTTGTACATGTGATGACACAGTTACATGTCACTATGAGATGGCATGTGTTGTGTTTATCTGACTGACATACACATTTTGGGATGATTCTGTTCTGGTTGCTGTGTATTTGCTAAGGGTGCATGGTTTGACTCTCCCCTTGACAGTGATGTGTGTGTATTGTCGCACAATATTGTGTACATTTGTTGTGTACTCACCAGGCTCTGGGATGTTTTCTAGTCCATATACGCTCACTGGTGGTAGGATGGCCCGCAACTTCTCCTCCCAGGGCCTGAGGTATACTGGCTTGGCAGGAGGGCCACTGCCGGTGTGTTGGCTGAAGAGGTAGTCCTTCTTCAACAGCTCCCTGACCCTCCTGCGCACGTCATACCACCTGTTCTGGATGTCTATCTTTGTGCGCAAACATGGTGATTGTGCGTTCACCCTGTCGACGATCCTCTCCCACATCTTGGTTTTCTGCGACATGGGTGTCTGTTGGACCAGTGTACCAAACAGCTGTGGCTCTACCCTGAGGATCTCATCTACCAGGACTTCCAATTCACTATCTAGGAACTTATGATTCTTCTTTGGGGGCATGGTGATGGGTGGTGATGGTGATTGATGTGTGTGTTGGTGTGCAGGTGAAGGTGAAGGTGTGTGAGTGTGTGTTTTGCTGGGTGTATGTGAGGTTGCTATTTGTTGGGGTGCTGATGGTGTGTGGCTTGTGTGATGGATGAGCTGTGGGTGTGTGGTTGCTGTCTGTTGAGTGCTGGCAGGTAATTTGAATTTGCAAAGGATCATGGTAGGGATTTGTGTCCTTTATATGGGTGGAGTTGTGGGTGTGTCTTTATTCCCTGCCCCCCCAGTATTTATTGGCTTTGTAATTGCTTGTTTGGCCTTTTTTTGTGTATTTTCCCTTTGTACTTTTTGTGCATGTAGGAGACGTTCTTGTGACCGAGTCGGACCCTGCAGTTGTCTCGTACGAGCTTCTCCGATTCGTTCACGCTGTGTTTGTGCTGTTTTCTATGCTGCGTACGCGTCGGTCGCGGTGTTTTGGGTTGCTTCGGCTCGCAGTTTTCTATGCGTGTCGGTCGTACGGCTTGTCCTCCGTGCGACTCGGTCGTGTTTTCAACGCGTTGCATCGTACTTGGCGGGTAGGAGTTCGCGGGTACGTTTCGTTCGGGATTGTTCCGGGTGCATGTCGGTCGGTTCGATTCGTGTGTTTTTCCGGCTGGATTGCTGTTTTCCGCGCGGCTCGATCGTTCGGCTTGTGTTCCGTACGATTCGGTCGGGTTTTGCGCGCTTCTCATCGTACTTTGCGGGTCGGGCTGCACCGGTACGTGTCGGTCGGAATTAATTCCGGCTCCGAGTCGGTCGGTACGTTTTCCGGCCCGAATCGGAATCGACCCTAAACCTAATTTAATTACTATTCCCACTCCAGTCAATATTTAATTGGGCTAGGTGCTGGTCACTTAACTTTAATTAATTTACTATTCCCACTCCAATAAGTATTTAATTGAGGTAGGTGCTGGACACGAAACCTAATTTAATTACTATTCCCACTCCAGTCAGTATTTAATTGGGGTAGGTGCTGGACACTAAACCTAATTTAATTACTATTCCCACTCCAGTCAATATTGAATTGGGGTAGGTGCTGGACACTAAACTTAATTAATTTACTATTCCCACTCCAGTCAGTATTTAATTGGGGTAGGTGCTGGACACTAAACTAAATTAATTTACTATTCCCACTCCAATCAGTATTTAATTGGGCTAGGTGCTGGACACTAAACTTAATTAATGTAATTCCCACTCCAGTCAGTATTTAATTGGGGTAGGTGCTGGACACTAAACCTAATTTAATGACTATTCCCACTCCAATGAGTATTTAATTGGGGTAGGTGCTGGACACTAAACCTAATTTAATTACTATTCCCACTCCAGTCAGTATTTAATTGGGGTAGGTGCTGGACACTAAACCTAATTTAATTACTATTCCCACTCCAGTCAATATTTAATTGGGGTAGGTGCTGGACACTAAACCTAATTTTTTAATTACTATTCCCACTCCAGTCAGTATTTAATTGGGGTAGGTGCTGGACACTAAACCTAATTTAATTACTATTCCCACTCCAGTCAATAATTAATTGGGGTAGGTGCTGGACACTAAACTTAATTAATTTACTATTCTCACTCCGGTCAGTATTTAATAGGGGTAGGTGCTGGACACTAAACTTCATTAATTTACTATTCCCACTCCAGTCAATATTTAATTGGGGTAGCTGCTGGACACTGAACTTAATTTAATTACTATTCATACTCCACTCTGTATTTAATTGGGGTAAGTGCTGGACACTAAACTTAATTAATTTACTATTCCCACTATAGTCACTATTTAATTAACACATGTTCACACTACTACATATATTGTATAACATTATAATTAATTTTTAAAAATTATATTTGTTAATTGTTTTAATTTTTTAATATCACAATAATTTTTTTAAATGTCCCTAGATTTTTTTAAATTTTAAATGTTGGTTATACTATACATATAATTTTTTTTTTTGATCTGAACATTTAAATTTGTTTTATTTTCTCAAATAACCACCCTTATCTCCTATAAATCCAACATCCCGCTTATAAATTTTACTTTGAAATTCGAAATTAATTTTAAAATAAATATTTTATTTTTTATAATTTATACAAATTAAAATAATATATTTAAAAACACGCCCCACCCTTATCCCCAATAAACCCAACATCCAACTCCTAAATTTTAATTTGAAATTCGAAATTAAATTATCAATTCATAATTAAAATTTTAAGATTTAAAAAAATTTAAAAAAAATTTAAACACTCCCCACCCTTATCCCCTATAAACCCAACATCCGGCTCCTAAAATTTAATTTGAAATTCGAAATTTAAATTAAAAATTCATACTTTACATTTTTTATTTTATACAAATTAATTTTTTTTTTTAAAACACTCCCCACCCTTATCCCCTATAAACCCAACATCCCGCTCCTAAAATGTAATTTGAAATTCGAAATTAAATTAAAAATGAATACTTTAAATTTTCAATTTGAGACAAATTAAATAAAAAAAATTAAAAACACTACCCACCCTTATACCCTATAAACCCAACATCCCGCTCCTAAATTTTAATTTAAAATTTGAAATCAAATTATAAATTCATACTTAAAATTTTAAAATTTAAAGAAATTAAATTATTTCTTTTTAAAACACTCCCCACTCTTATCCCCTATAAACCCAACATCCCGCTCCTAAATTTTAAATTGAAATTCGAAATTTAATTATAAATTCATACTTTAAATTTTTAAATTTAAACAAATTAAATTACTTTTTTTTTAAACACTCCCCACCCTTATCCCCTATAACCCAACATCCCGCTCCGAAAACAATATAAAAAAATACTTTTATTTATAAAATTAAAAAAAAAATACTACTTAACATTAACTCTAAAATATTTGAAAAAACATACAAAAACGATATTTTGGCATGTCGATATTTTTACTATCGATATTACTAACATCGATATTTACCAAAACACCTCAAAACGATATTAACTACATCGATATACAGAACATCGATATTTCATACTCTCGATATTATGAACTCGATATTTCTGTACATCGATATAAAAAATTCGTTATTTTGACTGTGTACCATAATTTACTATTCCCACTCCAAACTACATTAAATCAGGGAAGGTGCTGGACACTAACCATATATAATTTACTATTCCCACTCCAAACTACATTAAATCAGGGAAAGTGCCGGACAGTAAACATATATAATTTACTATTCCTACTCCAAACTACATTAAATCAGGGAAGGCGCTGGACACTAACCATATATAATTTACTATTCCCACTCCAATTTATAATAACTGAGGGAAGGTGCTGGACACTAAGGGGTCGATTCCGATTCGGGCCGCAAATCTCTCCGACCGAGCCGGACCCGGAGAGATTTCCGACCGAATCGGACCCGTGCAGTCCGACCGAACGAGTACGATGCGTCCGTATGTTATCGGACACGAGTCGGTCGGACTCCCATAGAAGTCAATGGGAGCCGGTCGTACAACGCGTACGCGGGCTCCCATTGCCTCAATGGGTGCGAGGCGGACAAGGGCGCCCCCTACAGCGAGTACGCCGCGAAGCGCGTCGCGGCGTACACGCACAGGTAGGGGGGACCCTTGGGTCCCCCCTGTGTGCGCCTCGCACGGGTGCGCGTACAGGGGGTCCGACACGGACCCCCAAAGTACGGCTCCGACAGCGAGTTCGAGTCGGACGGCGCGAGTCGGTCGGAGCGGTCGAGGTGCGCATCGTACTTACCCGGCCGGAAAACGTCTCCATTGCGCGGTGCGAATCGGGTCCGAGCGAGTCGGTCGGAGCGGTTCGAGTCCGAGCGAGTCGGTCGGAGTTGTCGGGACGCCCGGACGAGTCGGTCGGCGAATTCGCATCGTACTCGCTCGGCCGGACCCGCGTACGGTTCGGTCGGGAAACAGGCTTTCGCATGGCTTTTTTCCCGACCGAATGGTATTGGGTCCGCCTCCGACCGAGATCGGAATCGGCCCCTAAACATATATAATTTACTATTCCCACTCCAATTTATAATAACTCATGGAAGGCGTTGGACACTAACCCTATATAGTTTACTATTGCAACTCCAAACTACATAAAATCAGGGAAGGTGCTGGACACTAACCATGTATAATTTACTATTCCCACTCCAAACTACATTAAATCAGGGAAGGTGCTGGACACTAACCATATATAATTTACTATTCCTACTCCAAACTACATTAAATCAGGGAAGGTGCTGGACACTAAACATATATAATTTACTATTCCCACTCCAATTTATAATAACTCAGGGAAGGTGCTGGACACTAAACATATATAATTTACTATTCCCACTCTTATTTATAATAACTCAGGGAAGGCGTTGTGTCGTGTAGTTCCTATATAACCTATACAGGATCTGCGCGTTTGGATAACATAAACTGTGGGACTGGTGGCAGACTGATTCCGTGCACCCCCACCGGATACGTTAGCCTATCTGTATTAGCTAGCTCACAGTGCCACTATAATCTCCTCTTACTGAGGAGAGAATAGATTCTGGCAACCTCAGAACATGACAACCCTGATCCCTCAGAATCGTGGAAACAATATACTGCCTTTCGCTCAGTCACTCGTGCTCACTTAGTTTGTCTCAGAGAGTTACACAGAATAAACAGGCTGGGCGTTTTCAATAGGTATTTATTGAACAGTTGTTATTCTAGTGTAGAATAGATGAGCTGTAACAACCATTAGACAGTAGCAGAGATATATGATTAGCAGTACTATGAAAGTAAAGGGATGGTATAGTTCTACCATCTTGCAGAAATCATGAATATATACAAGTACATAAAATACATGATAAAAGGTGCGTACTCCTACAATGCCTCCCTAACTAGATGTACCTAAATGTACCTAGCATCTATGTAGGTGTTATGCCAAGAATCCCTCTAGGAACTAGTCAACCCCATTACCTGAGAATGAGAGAATATGGGACCCTGTCCTGGTCTCGAGTTGGACACCCGCGAGGGATGTTAGACCACTGCGAGCTGGAGTGTCTGCATGCAGCAACCTCAGCGTCTCTGGTCAGTGTGTCAGCCTGGAAGTCTTGGTCTCCTCTCTCCTTCTAAGCAAGATGTGATGTATATATACCCATAGGTCTCCCCAGGGGTCCTACCTTGCTGTGTTACTGTGTCGGCCTAAAGGATGACATTGGGCCTGAACTTTATACAGAGATATTATACAGGAGATGTTCGTCCTGCTGTTAGTCCTGCTGTGCTTCCAAGAAGACTCATGCATAATGTATGAGATTCGAACTAGGGGGAAACCTCCGTTCTGAATGCAGTGTCGTATCTAGGTAAAAGGTCAGTCCCTAAGAACCGTTATGTATGTAATGTAGGGAAGAATATAGGTGAAAGGTTGCAATGTTACCTGCGCCTATATAGGGTACCTATATGGAATATAACACCCACTCCTCTTCCGACTGGACGACATATGTAACTTATTACTGTACTACTAGCCGAACTAGATATTGAGTACGCACAAAGCTTAAAAACATCTGTTTAGCTAAAAAATGTTTACAATTTCTAAAAAAATTCTAAAAAACTTAAAACTGTCTAAAAGAATTTTGCAAGCCATAGCTCTAAAGTGTCCTTAGTTATAGTCCGTAGCACTATAAGCATAAGAAAGCCATGTATGCCCAATAAGTGAAAGGAATGTCAATTTTTGTTTTGAGATCCAAATTTGAGCTTTGTTTTAAAAAGGGCGAATTTCTTCCAGCACACGACGAGCCAAATGAGTCAAATGTTTATGTGTCCTGGCTGGTAGACGCAACATCTTTGTTGCTTGCTTTCACAGTAGAGGGCCCCTGTAGCACCTCGCAGAGTACGTCAATTGAGCACAGATGATGTTCCACACTGTCCGCAATCGGTGCTGGGGCAGATTGTGCACCGTCCAAAGCCTGGGTGTCAGAGTGTTGTAATTTGGCAGCACTTAAGTTAAGCATTGGCTAAAGACAGCCTGTATTTAGAGGCTAAATTGTCCGCTTTGTGGAATCCATTTTGTATTTCTGGCAGCCATTTTGGTTGCCATGTGCTGCCATGTGCTCACCATGTGCTCTGTCCTACCTTCCTGTTAACTGCTCTTGAAATCTGCCTAGAGACAAGTTATATTTAGTTCCTCTTGCTTTGCACATGCTCAGTTGAGCTTGCAGCTGTTCCGAGTTTATAAATGTCAGGATGTGTCTACTAGAAGTAGAAACTGTTAGCTCCACCCACTTGTCGACTGTGCATTTTCTGTATGACCTTATATGTATCTAAAACCAGCATTTGTGTTTGTACCGCCTTCATTTGAGCCCCTGTGTGGGTATAAAAGGACCATGGTCCTTCCATTCAGTGTGCTACTTCATGCATTACTGAAGGGTGATGTGCGAATTTAGCTCCACCTCATGAGGTTTAATAAACTCTGTCTTTCTTATTCCAGTTTCTATGCCAACTTCTTCCTAAGTGTCTGAGGACTCTGTGCAGAGAAGGGTGAACCCCTAAGCACTGGTAGGCCTTGCTGAGGCTCACTACTACAGATTGGCGCTTCCAACGTGGGACTCATCAGTGACTCGGATGCCCGAAGGACTGGTCAAGACGAAGGATTGGAATCTCGCTCTTGGACGCGATCGCTGCCTGAGGAGACCTGAGTCTTGGCACCCATGGCGTTTTCCTTTCTTTCTGATCTGACCATCCCGGCGGCGCCGGTCCTTGACTGAGATCTCTTTTGTTGATTCGCCGTGCAGTGACCATTTGGTCGATTTGAGAACTTGGCAGTTGGAACCTGGACACCATTTGATTGGTAAGAGCCGTTTTGCGGCACTTGCTGTTGGTTTGATGCCTTTGATTGGTAAGGTAGTTTTAGTAACACTTACTGTGGCTTTGTTTGTATGATTGGCCAATTTTGGAATTTGTTTTGTAAGTTATATATGCATTGCAATTCATATAGGCAGGTAATGAGGAGATTTTTTTCTATTTGAAATTGTTTGAACAGCGCAACGTACGAAGAGTACCTTAAGCGCTACTTTGATTATAATACTGCATATTCTGCACTATTTTTGGCATGCCTGTTTCTAGCACACTTCGCAGAAAGTGTTGCTGTTTTGGAGGTACCAATAGGGATTTAGTAAGTACTCAGTTGACTCCCCTCAGAGGGGATACCTAAATAGGTTTAGATATAGTAAAAAGATATTTCTTTCTTGGTGACTAAGTACCCCATGGAACTAAATATGTACATAAAACGGATCCTGATCTGTGCACTTAGTAACATTCATCAGTGGTGATATGCAGAGCGCTTTTTGAGTGTTCTACCAGACAAAAATGACGAATTTGGTGTATTTTGGCTTCTTGACCATGGAACAGTTTTTTGGGCTACTTTTGAGAGCTCTTCTTGTAAATATGACTTACAATTAGTATTTACAAATAGTTTGGTCTTGCGTACAATTTGTAAGCTGTCTTAAAGTCCTAAGTGTTGATTTGTGGGTTAAATGTGTGTTTCAATGTCTATGTGGTTTGACATTGGTGATACTTGTGTGAGTAAATAGCGATTGCGCTCTTTGTGTAAGAATGGCTAGCTTTAAGCGCGCTGTGTTGTGTGTTCTGAGTGTATGACCCCCTTCTGTAAATGTCTGGAATGAGCTCAATGAGTTCGTTTATGTTTTTTTGCTGTCATCATTCTGTTATGCAAACTGTCATTTAGTTACTTACATATTAAATAAAAATCCAGAAATGAATTATATAACATATGCTAAACAGCTGCATGTTACTATTAAATTGACAGAGTAAGACACTATACATGTGTGCAAATTGCCACAATGCTAAAGATAAAATTAGAATTCGTATTCAATAGGATTAAAATAGGCCTCATACAGAGGAAGAAAAACGAAATTGTGTGTTTTGTAATCAATAGACTAAAATACAACATGTTACAGCATTTTCCTTAGATACATTGTATTACACATTAAAAGGCATGCACATAATTTGAGTGAATTTGGTCGTTGCTGAACTAAATACACATTATAGAAAGATAGATTTGACTGCATTGAAATGCCTCAGTTTTTAAATAGACTGTGACATGCTTTTCTTTCAGCACCCGAGAAAAAAGCTTTCCAACAGCTGTGTTTAAACTGACTAACTGAAAAGAAACTGTTTGACACAGAAAATGGGGATTTAACTCTGTCAGGGTATTTCAAATAATAAAGGGGTTTTTTCCTGAGAAAGGCGTGAAAATTCGACGCCTGCTGACAAACAACAGCTGCATAAATAGCATATGGCTATTCCTGATCACGGCCACAGACAGGAATGCTGAGTCAGCGAAATTTTAAGTCAGTGTAAAACTGGTATGAAGGCCTGCATTATTTTAAAAGTTTCAAAAAACCAGTTTCATTATTTTGGATAACAGAGAACAAAATTGAAAGTAGGGATTTCCTTTCTTAATGCCTTTTTAACAAGTACATCTGTGGTTCTGCTGTTAAATAATAACTGTCCTTTTAAAAAGTGGCGCAGACTTTTTCAGTTTTAGTAAGGCTTCTGTGCTTTGTATTATAAATGAATACATTTAAAGGTGATAGGAAAGGAATGAGGCTTGCTTTTCATATATGGAACCATCAAAAGGGTTTGTGATCATTAGTTTTAAAAAAAAAATAAAGGAGGAGAATTTTGATTCTATGCAGGAAAAAATGTTTCTTAAAAATAATTGCCATAAAATTGTTTTTGATCTTTTGTAATGTCTGATAATCATATTGTGAATAATATATAGCTCCTAGCATCAAAGTTGGATTTGAGTAGCACTTTACCATGATGTGGGGAGTACAATGTGAAATTTCACTTTATCTAGGCATATACAAACCTATTTTTAAGGGTATACCTTATACATTTCTGATCCCCCATCTCTGGGATATCTAGAGGACACCCTGGTGATCCCTAATATGCCAAAATATTGTAGGATATTCATTTTTAAGTGCCCCTACCACCAAAGTCGAAATTGAGCAAAAGTCACTATTTTAAAAGCAATTCTGCCACTCAGGGCAATTTTTAAACTGATCAGAGGCTTCAATAAAGTACACATGCAAGTATAGAATAAACAGCTGACCTACTGCACCCAACACACTGTACACAAATGAAAATAAGTATACAGAAACCACAGCAGAAGTTATTATCCTACCTTTAAATTACTGGCAAACACACCGGACAGGACTGCCTATCAGCCGTGATTCTCCAGAGTTGCTTTGAATTACAAAAACCGCATGGCAATCCTTGCAAAAAAAAAAAAAAAATGACCAGCTGCTGAACGGGTCAAAGGTCGGAGTTCTGCATTTAGCAACTTAGCAGGGTGAAGGGTAAGGTTTGCTTGGCCACTTCGACCTCTGAAAAGTTTTTGAAAGACGAGATGACAGCGCAGAGAGAGAATGAGAAGCTTTGCTTCCTATTTTTGGCAAACACACGTTTTGCGCAGTCATATGAAACGAAGGAAAAGCAGCCCTCAGTTGAGCATTGATCTGTCATGTATATAAAAATAATGGTTTTAGTTTAAAGAATACTGTGCAAGGGCTAAGATAAGGAGGAAATGGATTTTAGTTTGCATTCATGCGCCCTCATGTTAATCTACTACAATTGCTGAAGGAATTGGTACATTGGTTACTAACGCTTTCCACAGTACTCAATGTGCTTGTGTTAGGCTGAATCAGAAAATAGCCACTTTCTAAGATATGTCCTACAAGTTGTTTGTGCCCAGTTGCCACAAATAGGGGTAAATAGTGTTGACAGAAGGTAAACCTGTTTCAGGTTTTCCTACTGTCAAAATGGAGGAAGGAGGCTAGCTCCTATACAAATTAAGGGTAGGCAAAATTATGTTTTCTCTCTCTTTTTCTCACTCTCTCTTGAGTCTGTCTAAGCTGTCTAGGAAATAGCCATGAGATACTTATTGGCTATTCAGTAATACTGTTTTAAAAATTGTTAGCATTAATAAAATGATGAAACATATATACTATGTTACTGCCCATCCTGTATGAAAGAATGAGTAGAACAGATTGATGTTCCCTTATTTGACCTTTAAAGGGAACTGTATAGTGGGGGTTTCTGTTCAAAAATCTCAGGTGACAATACCATTATTGTTTATGTTATTCTCATGTTCTATACAGTTTTGCAAGGGCATTGCTAGTCTTTTATTAGCTAGTCTGTGTAATTGAGCTGACAGCCCTTATTAGAGCTGGAGATAGGGTTTTTTCCTTTTGAAAATGATGTTGCATAGTCCGGATCGTGAAAAGTAGAATGCAGGAAAGACGCCCATGTGATCCTTAGCAAACATTTTGAAGGAAAATATTGTTTTTAAGGAGTTTGTTTGTCATAACATGTTCTGCTGGAGAAAATGTACCCACTATGTTGAAGTTTAGTTCTTTTTGCAATAAGAATCTGTTAAATTAGCAGTTTTAGATTTTTCCTGCTGCGCCTATAACATGAAAGCATGACCTTAAGTGTAACATGTAGGTGTTTTTATTAAGAGAAAGTATTTTAGAAGTGTCTGCAGTCCTGTACAAGTAATGCAAGGTTCATAAGTAGTAGTGTAGGAAAAGTTTCTTTTTCTTGAGGTTCTTCAGATGAATAATATAGGAATATACAAATGTAAGGATTTGGAGTATGTCTGTATTGTTTTTCTTTTTCCTCAGAATTTAGTAAATGAACACAGACTTCCTTGGCTGTTTGGGATTGGGTGATGTATTACTCTTGTCAGTTCACCAAAACGTTCCTTTTATACTTGCCAATAGGTCTAGGGTGTTTTTTTATTTATTCTCAGATAAGATGAAGTGGTTCTTGCGTGCCTTGCTAATGAATGGGGCCCCAGGACTAGGAGAGTATTCTGAGACTATCCTCTCTGTTGATAGATTATTTTTATGCCTTGTCTAAAGACTTTTTGTTCTGCCCACCAATAGATATTTGCTGCCCTACAACCATTGCCAGAGGGGCCCGGACATCAGATCCAGCCTGGGAGTCAGCACCAGTCCAGCCTACAGTCAAGATAAAGGGAACCAGCACAGACGTTGCTGGCAACTAGGACCTCAGTGAAGGCCGGAAGCACTGGGACGTAAAGTGTGTACCCCTGCCACTGTCTTGGGCGAAAGACGGGGTCACAAATCAGGATGAAGAAATCTTTCTGTGGATCCAGTTTTTGATGCCGCCCAGCTGAGAGAGTCACAGACCGATAAGGACGGCAAGGAGGCTTTTGCTTGAGGTGACCCCCTTTGAAACAAGGGTTGCTTCAGGCCTTGAGTCCTGGTCCCAAAGTGAATGCAAGTCTACGCCTTTGTTTGTTGATCAAGGGATGCCTGAGCATATTGGCTACAATCAGTGGCCCCAATAAAAGAGCAGTGCGCCAGTGGTGCAATACAGGAGTTAGGGAAGGACTTGAGTTTAGGGTACAGGTGCTGTGCCCTTGGTGCTTGTTAGATTAAAGTGAAGAAAACTGGTGCACTGCCTGAGACACTGGACAGGATCGTTGAGGGTATTTGCCCTGGGGGGTGATTGCCCCATTCTGAAAGAAAGACTTTTTCTTCTCAAACTGGGCCGTGATTCTTGAGTTGCGAGTTGTGCAGCTCCACCGTGGGAACAACAAGAGCCTGCCTGTGAGGCTCAAACGGACACAGGGAGAAGACTCCCCTCTGGCTGGTTTGTACAGCGGCTACAATTTCCCAAGGACTCTTTTTTTTGTTAGTAATGTACCCCTTTGGTCGTCCCATTTTTGAGGAGGAACAGCCCTTTGCGGCTCCTTGTCCTAATTCCTATGGCCCTGTGTGGTCCTCCTGGTCCCCCGGAGCCAGGATTGTTTTTGTAATAATATGTCTGACTGCATTAATATTTTTTTTAGGAGTAATGTTTATTCTGCACGAGAAAAGTTCATCTGAGCAGTTTAAAAATGTTACTTTACTCTTTCCTTAAGTATATTAATTGATACTCTAGCCCTCATAAAAGAAATACTGGAAAAGTCTATTGAAAATGTTTTTATTAGGTATGTGCTGTTGGCTATTCTGAAATTGAAATAGATAGTCACTGAAATACATCAGAGCCCTGAAACTTAGAATTAGACTAGATGGTTTTGGACTCTTGTTTCTGCTTGGGGCTGGAAGCTACTGACTATCCTGTATGTAATGTTGATACTTTTTTCATGCTGTGTATGTATCCAATGTGGTCCAATGCTTTGCTCCATTTGCATCTCTGCTTGTATACCTGCCAAAGGGAACGTTGCTGAAACAAAGGCCCAACAAATGTTGAATAAAGAGGTGGCCGAAATAATGTTAATAGATGTACGGGATGAATATCTAGATTACCCCAGATAAACGAATGTCTTCAGCCAATGCTGAAAGGGTCGTCTGTTGTAATTTGGCAGCACTTAAGTTAAGCATTGGCTAAAGACAGCCTGTATTTAGAGACTAAATTGTCCGATTTGTGGAATCCATTTTGTATTTCTGGCAGCCATTTTGGTTGCCATGTGCTGCCATGTGCTCACCATGTGCTCTGTCCTACCTTCCTGTTAACTGCTCTTGAAATCTGCCTAGAGACAAGTTATATTTAGTTCCTCTTGCTTTGCACATGCTCAGTTGAGCTTGCAGCTGTTCCGAGTTTATAAATGTCAGTATGTGTCTACTAGAAGTAGAAACTGTTAGCTCCACCCACTTGTCGACTGTGCATTTTCTGTATGACCTTATATGTATCTAAAACCAGCATTTGTGTTTGTACCGCCTTCATTTGAGCCCCTGTGTGGGTATAAAAGGACCATGGTCCTTCCATTCAGTGTGCTACTTCATGCATTACTGAAGGGTGATGTGCGAATTTAGCTCCACCTCATGAGGTTTAATAAACTCTGTCTTTCTTATTCCAGTTTCTATGCCAACTTCTTCCTAAGTGTCTGAGGACTCTGTGCAGAGAAGGGTGAACCCCTAAGCACTGGTAGGCCTTGCTGAGGCTCACTACTACAAGAGGAGGAGCCGGTGTCCATACCAACAGGTGCTGTTACTACCTGTGGGGGCTCAAGGAATGCCGCCATCAGCATTGGAATACGCTGAGGACACTGCAGAACATGGGCCGTTATCGGGTCCAGTAAAGCATTCACGTCCGGTTGCGCACATGATGGGAGTGTCAAACAAAGGTCTAACATGCATTCTTCTCTGCAAAACAGGCATCGGAGGACAGGTAAGATGCAGTCCATCCAGACTGGTTGAAATGACAAGAACCAAGATGCACTTAGTTCTCTTAGGCGAGGCGTGCCTAGATATTGTACCATGCGGTCACGTTATTTACACTCCAGGAGTGCTCTTTCCATCTCCTTGGTGACTGGGAAGTCCATTGCGTAGAAAATATAAAACAATCAGGATACCTGCTGCTAGAAACAGGATCAGAGGAAGTCCTCCAAAGATGCTTCCAAATACGGAGTGTATGAAGTTTGGTATAACTCCAAGTACCGTCTGAAAGGTGCTCAGAAGTCCAGAACCTATGGTCTTAAATAGGTGGACAATGCCTGTCATATCAGACATGTTAAATATACGATTTACCATTTCTGCTAAATGGAAAGGGCAGTTTGTATGAATAAGCGCCTGTATCTCTGCCGAAGACCTTGCGATCTGGAGATCAAAAGTCTCTCGAGCGGAGGTTAAGGGTGCAGACTTCTGTAAAAGCATGGCTTTCATTCTACTTAGAGTATCAAACCGTATTAAAGAAACATTCAGTGAAGGCCATAACGGCCCCTCCCTGACTGTATGTGTCGGTGGAAACAATACTTGCATACAACAAGTAACCCTGGAGCTCACGGTTACCAGATATGCGATGCCCGGGAGCATTCCGCAACAGCCTTGACTGTTCAGCATCAAGTAACTCCCATTTGAAAGTAGCCTGAATGCTGGAGTAATCACTGCAGCTGGGGCACCCCTCAAATGTCAGGACAGGTACGCTACAGAACCATTACAAGCCCCGTGCAGCATTATATCCTGGCATATGAGTGATCCACTTAAAGCGTTCTCACAGTTTGTACCGCTTAGAAACACTTCTCGATCCCCATTCCGGAATCGAAATCTGTATGGTAATACCCATGATTCCTTAATGTATTCCTTACCCATTTCTTCATATCTGCCTACCTGCTTTTGTTCAAGGCAATACTGAAACTGAAATGTAGTGACCGGTAGAGTTGTGTGGCCATGGATTAGCCATTCTGTGGACGGTGATTCTGCCACTGTGAATGCTAATCTATCCAGTTTTCCGATACGCAGCATTGTATATTTTGCTCCCCTTTGTGCAATTTCTATCTGTTTATCTGTTAGATTGTATTCAGAAAACAGAGACGTACTGTTGATATAACGCCAAGGCACATAGCTTGCACGCAAAGATTGCAGCGTCCAGCTTAATAACATAATAGAACACAATTGAGATTGCCCTTGTTGTCATATGGCCAAATCTTGTTCTAGAGTGTCTATCACAGAAGATACAATGTTGCCTAAGGAATATATCCTGGAGGTCAATGTAGTTAACCCATTGTCTACCACTGCTAGAGATTTCTCTAGATTTATACGGTCTATTTCACGTAACCTCTCTGCGGCCTCTTGTTGGGATATTTTCCATATTTCATTATAGACAGCATAATAGAAACATTTCTGACGTGGCTTCCTGGGACCTCGTAAAATCCCAGAGATCCACATCCTGTGACAGTAAGGATAAGTGTTGTTTCACCTTTGTGAGTGTTGAGGTTTTTAGCCAATCAAGGCACAACTTCCCAACACTGTAGGATGTCACTACCCCTGGATGTTCTCTCTGTATATAATGTGGATCTGGCCTATGAATGGTGAAACTTCGGTTTTACCCATGAATCTCGCCTGACAAATATTAGTGTCTGTGGGCCAAATCAACCATTTCTTCCAATCGGGGTCTGATCTGTTGTATTGTGTAATGTCATTCAACATAACATCTTTCTGTGATGTTATGTTACCCTCGGTGTGTGATGGAGTTGGCAGCCGAGGTGTGTTCAAGTCTTTGTTCTTGGCTAGTCCAAGGCAAGACGTCTGTTGCACTGTCTCGTTCAAAAACATGATTTGTTGAGGTATAAGGCATGCTCTAAACAAAGCTTCTGTTCCCTGAACTTGCCATTCCCTAGTACCCCAGACTGATTTTAAGTCTATGGTGTCTTTCCATAAGTCGAAACCTTGTTCAGACAACTGGGCAATAAAGGAAGCAGAGTAAATCTGTTTGGTGTTTGTTAACATATTTTTCTGTGCTGATGTTGGTGCAACCTTATAATAATATGAGGCTGGGTCAGACATATTAAACCCTGAAAAATATGGAAACTTTTGTGTAAATGTTTTGAACTGCCTTTCGGTGGTGTTGGACAATGTTCCCACTGGTGGTATGTGAACACATTTCTAGGATTAGCAGATTTATGTAGAAAGTGATGACCATAGTGTTGATAACAATACATTGTTTCGAAATCTGATGTGCTTTCCAATGTTTCACTATTAGAAAATGCAGCAGATTTTTCCAAATCACACAACATGTTATTTACAGTTTCAAAATCCCAATCATCGGAAAATGTATCACTCAACGATATTTTAAATAAATGAGGAATTTTTAAAAGTTTGGTCGGACCAAATATATCGAAATCAACCTTGTCCCAAACTATACCATCAGGTATAGGAACTGCTGTAGTGTTCACTGATGACAAGTCTCTTTGTTCTCGATGAGATGATTGGTGTGGTTTTAAAATTAAGTTCACCTTTTGGGCTGCAGAGCTTTGTCAAAGGTATTTTCCATTAACAAGCAAGCTAAAAACTATTACTAAGCCTAACCAGAAAAGAAAGAAAAGTATCCCGGTGATTACCCATAGTTCTGCCCAAGGCGACACCAGGTAAGACTTTTTAAGAAAGTTCAGAAAGTCTTTAACTTGCTGCTTGCGTGATTTTTGTGCTAGCATCGTTTCAGGTTCACTTGGATCCAAAGAAAACGTATCAAAGTTTATGAAGTAGCCAGAAGCAGTTCGATCAATTGTTGGTATTGCATCAGGATTTGTAGAAATCGTAGTTTTCTCTTGTTGAGGCATGTTGATGTAAACCTCTGTATTTGGTCGAATTGAAATTTGGCTTTCATTTTGGTTCTGAATTTGAACTTCAGGTTCAAGGGGAATGAGTTCCATAGCATTATTGCATAGTCCATCATTCCGTGCAGGAGACTCTTCGAACGTGATGAGTCTTTCCGTTTGAACTTCTTGAATTGTAGCGAGAGGAGGGCGTCTGATACTTTGGAGTCCACGTGGCCTACTACTCAGTATCGGCCACATAGTGTGGTTTGATTAGGTCAATTGAGACAAATCTTTTCTCCTTTTTTCGGGCAAGAGGCGGTAGAAGTACAGTTCTTGTTCCTTCAACTGCTAGAACCTGTACTGGCTTTCTGTATGATGGCCCAAATTCTTTTTTGTCCGCTATTTTCTCTCTGACCAGATCCCCGACTTTTGGGATCCAGACAGGTCTTGCTGTGACTGATTTGACTTCCCCAGTGGCGGTCTGCTTCATATGGACATTACTTTGTTGTGTCCTGGACTCATTTAGATCCTGTAAAACAGCCAAACGATCATGGATGTCAAAAGGCTTTTCATCCGCCACTGTGGCTTCACAATGAAGATCAGGTACCCACATTCTTGTTCCAAATAGGACCTCATATGGAGTGACCCCCCTAGAGAACTTCTTGGCATATTATTCAATGCTCGCTGCACTCCATACAGATGTTTTACCCAACTCTCACCTGTGCCTAATACTCTAGCTGTTAAAGACTGCTTTAAGTCTTGGTTTTTCCTCTCTAAAACCAAATTTCCCTCGGGATGGTACGGAGAGGAGTACCACAATGTTACACCCAATCCTCGCATGGCCTCCTTGTAAGCCCAAGAGCTAAACGCAGGGCCCTGGTCAGAATGTAATGTGACAATTGCGTATGTCCCTATAAACACTCGCAAATCTTTTATAACAGTTCGCGCGTCAGCCGAGCGTTGGGGCCACACCCATAGGAATCTTGAGCAGGAATCCACTGCAACCATGATATACCTGTAAGCCCCATCTCTTTGTAAGGGGCTGCAGTGGTCCAAGTAAACACACGCTAGTGGTTTGTCAGATATAAAATATGGTGTCTGTGCTGGACGTGTTACGGTGGAACCTTTCATCTGCTGGCAGATGTCGCGTTTCAAGACAATGGGGGATATTCCCAAGAACGCGTGTTAACTATCTCCAAAATCGCTTAACGCAACTTCTCACATCGCAGTCCATCGCGGGAAAATAACACCATGTTAACGCAGCATTCACAACCCGGCGGCACCAAGCGATAGCCCCACGATAACGCGACAAATGCACGTGTTAAAGTCAACGCGACGCCGAAAAAATGCGAAACCCCAACGCGAAAAAAGGTGCGATGACCCCAATGGCAATACAAAAATCAGCGAAAACCAGCGACAGGCCTGCGATTCCCACGCGCCATGCGTGAGAATGCACTATAAAAGCAGAGAAAAAAAAAGACAAATAAATGCAACTGCGTACCACCATGGACGCACCCGGCCCGAGTGCACAGGACAACGCCAACCCCACAAGCCCCACAGATGACCAGCCAGGAACCCCGGGGCTGGGGAAGGGCAAGGAGAAGAGGAAGAGGGAGATGGGGTTCAGTCCGCAGGAAAACCAGATCATCGTCACGGAGGAGACAGAACACAACCAACAACTGTACGTCACCTCCACTGTGTCATCAGCAACACAAACGGAAACATGGCAGTACATCGTGAACAACGTGAATGCAGTCGGAGTGTTGAGGAGGACAATGGAAGAGGTCAAGAGGCGCTGGAATGATGTGAAGGGCAAAACCAAGAAGAAACACTATGCCAACTTCAAAGCAGCAACGCAGATTGGAGGTGGGGGACCAGCGGCACACCAGGAGCTGGATGACAGTGAGAAATGGTGGCCACAGTCATCAGTCGGGATATGGTGCCAGGAGTTGAGGATCGGGACACTGCTCAACATGACCTGACACAACATCAACAGGGTTAGTACCGACCAGGGACTGTGGGGATGGGGGGAGATGGGCACAATGGCACACATGCACAATTAAGTACAGCACACTGCACACCCACAATGACTCTCTAACATGTCCCTGATCCCCGTGCCACACAGCAGCACACATACAGATACTCAGGGAATGTGTGCCGCATTGAATTTATTTGCACATGCTGTGCCTGTGGTCATTTTGCACTGTCTCATGATTGCCAAGCACTGACACAATGTGACGTCCTCATGTGAAGAAATTGTCAATGATGTTGTTCCTACGGGCTATTCCTGCTGCAGCTGCAGTGGGGTGTGGTCCACCTGCCTCATCTTCCTCATCATCGTCCGGTGCATCTGGCACACGTAACCATGGGGCATTGGTGCGTACACATATGTTGTGCAACACACAACATGCAATGATCATCTTTCACACGATGACTGGGCTGAACAGAAGCCTCCCACCTGTGATGTCCAGGCACCTGAAACATGACTTCAACACGCCAAATGTGCGTTCCACGATGCCCCTGGTGCGTTTGTGGGCCACATTGTACTGCCTCTGGGCCTGTGAGTTTGGGGCTCGGAGGGATGTCATCATCCAAGCAGAGTGCATATCCCTGATCACCTGTGACAGTGCAGAGAGACACATGAGTCAATAGTTGGTTCTGCATGATGTGTTGGCAGGCTCACTAGTTCATTGGCATGTGATATGTGTGTCATAGTGATTCCGGTTTGACATGTACTGCTAGTAGCAAATGAGCGCCATCAATGTGCATTACGTAGCCTCACTGCTGCTTCACCCTCCCCCGAGCCTATTTCCTCATGTGCGCTGCGCGCTTGCATCACCTGCACTCCTACGGCACACCATTGTCATGCCTGTCTGCGCATGTCCACAAGCCTGACAACGACACTGTGATGTTGTGCGTTGAAGGTGGTCGGCCACGTGTGTGTAGGCCTATGGCAAGTATAGGGCGGACACAGATGTGGAGTACATGGCTGGCCGAAGTCGCGATGCGGTCGAGGCAAGACCTTTGGCTCATGCTGCGGTAATAGCGATACACACAACAGTTGGCATGTATGATTCCGGACCCCGAGCGGGCTTGCGCTCATTCATTAATCCCTTCATCCGAGCCCGCACTCGGGGGCATGTTTCATTGCAACTTTGTCCATTGCGGGACGGGTGGCGCCGACACCACAACAAAGACACGCGCATCAGGTACCAAATTGGCATGCCCAACACTTAACCACGCCCAGAGCCCCGGGGTGATCATCCACACCCCTACGCTGGACTGCCGTACGCCAGCCCACTCCGGCAATGCCGACAGGGGGGTACGACACAGCTACATGTCCCAGGTCTACCCCACTGCCTGAGGTGACATGATTCCATCCGCTGTACACAGCACAATGCAATGTGGTCGGGTCCGGGGCCCTCATGCACATACAATGACCACACGGACACACTTAGATAGTTCGTGGAACTGGCTACGGGCACGTGCGCCCGGTCCCTTTATTGCCAGGGTCACATGTCCAGTGACGCCTCTGCTGGATGGGTGTGGGGTGAGTGTAAGCCAGCCCTCAGGGAGTTGTTGGCGCTGGCAACAACTACAACTGTGATCAGACAATCAGAAGTTCAAAGTTCAAACAGCAAGGGTCCACGACTTGAGCTGCAAAGAGTTAGTGGCCACGGATGCACTGCGGCCAGCATAGGCACACAGCCACGGGACGGTGACTACCGGTGCACTGAGGTAGGGCCACGAGAGCTGAGCGGGTTCTCATCGATGTCCAAGGTGATTGTCGCAGAGTGTTTTGGGGGACAGTGGAAGGTGTTCTTCCAGGGCATGATACAGAGGGCAGTACCAAGCAGACACATGCAATATGGAGGAGATGAATGCTACAGACTCATGTTCAACACCAAGTCATTACCAGCCACATGATGATGGAGACAACCCCCAGGCCATTGACTGAGACGCCACCAAAGTTCAACCAGAGGGTGTCCATGAATTTCGGGGCACAGAGTTAGTGGCACCAGAGCTGAAAGGGGATGCAGTCTGCGATGAGGCCTGTACAATGGTATAAACTCTGCCATAGATAGATCAAGGCTCAGTTCCAAATGTGTCACCTACTTGGCCGTAATGTGGGCCGGAGGCAGCGGTCAGCAGGGGCCCCCAGCCACGTGTCCTTGGCTTGCGAAGCACAGAGTCAGTGGCACTAGGGAAGTTGTTGGTGGGGTTCAGTCACCTCCGTAACGAGGATCCTGTTCATCGACCGGACTGAATCGCATCTTCCTCTTACTCCTCTCCTAGCGTGCAATGATACGGACTCTGCCATTATAAAATCAAGACTCAGTTCCAAATGTGTGACCTACTTGACCGCAGTGTAGGCCTGAGGCAGCGGTCAGCGTGGGGCAACGGCTGTTCAGGCAGCTCCTCCTGGTACTCTCACACACGATGTTGGAATGCCATGTGGCGATGATTTGTGGTTGACGGAGGTAGTGGCACCAGAGCTGTGCGTGTGTGCCGCCTGCGAAGATGCCGTGTCCTGCCTGGTACGGATTGTATTGGATTTGTGTGAGGCCTGCTGGACCGCAGGGTAGGCAGTACACAGGTGAACCCCGCGGTGCTGTGCCGCAGTGTAGGCCGAAGGCAGTAGTCAGCATGGGCCCACAGACACGTGTCGTTGGAATGCTATGCACAGAGTCGGTGGCACCACATCGTAGGGAGTACGGTGATATAAACCCTGCAATAAACGTATGTACTCTGCCATTGTATGATCAAGACTCAGTTCCAAATGTGTGACCTGCTGGACTGCAGTGTAGGCCGGAGGCAGCGGTGGAGTACGTCAATGAGAAAGGAGTAATGGGGGGCCTGTGTTGCGGAGGCCTTGATGGTCTGAGGAGGCTGCCATGGTCGCGGCCCTCTAGGTTGGAGCTTGCACGGCATGTGGTGGGCCCTCTTTGACACACGCCGGTGTCGGCAGGTGAGCAGTGCGGCCTGGCTGCGCTGGGGCGGGCATGACGCGTTTTGTGACCAGCAGCCTGGGGTGCAGCAGGTGCACAGGATCGCAGGCACCGCCGTTCACGGCGTCGGCCTTGTGGCGGGGTGAGAGGCACCGCCCTGGCAGACACGTTGGCCATTCCGGAAGAGAACCACGCCCAGAGTAACGGGCTTTTTATTCACACCCCAATGCTGGCCTGGCGTACGCCGGGCCAGCCCACTAAGCGCATGCTTACAGGGGGGGACGTAACAAGCTACATTTCCGCATTGTTCCCCGCTGGCTGCGGTTACATGGTTGCGTCCACTGTCCAGTGCACTCCAGGCACCAGCAGTGTATGTCGACATGAAAGTGTCTGTGGTCTGCATACTGCGGTCTGTCCAGCACATCCACTCCACACTTGGCATTGTGTGCATTCTTATTCATGGGTCACTTGCCTCCTTCGCACATGCCAGGTTCCCACCTCTCCCCACATTCTGCTATTGTGTGGCTGAGGTGCCATGCCGTTGATGGCTTATGTAGATGGCTAGCCCAGGTTGCCACAGTAAGTAGTGTTGTCGTGTTTGGAATGTGGGAATGTTGGTTGTCATGTTGTATGTGATTTTGTGACGTGTGCATTCCCAGAGTTGTGAGTTGTCTGGATGTGGTGTTGAGGTGTGTGGTGGGTTCCATTGGTACTTACCGACGAGCAGTGCATTCCCATAGGTGGCATCCTGAAAGCGCTGGTTGATGATGGACTGTCAGAAGATGAAGGAATCATGCACACTGCCTGGGTAGTTGGCGACGACATTGGTGAAGAGTCCCCGGTGGTCCACTATTGCCTGCACATTGATGGAATGCATGTGTTTCCTGTTGCGGTAATTGTGTGCAGTGGTGGCAGGGGGCACGAGGAGTACATGTGTGCAGTCGGTGGCCCCCAAGACGTGGGGGAAACCAGCTATGGCGTAGAAGGCTTGCTTGATCTCCAGCTGTTCCTGCGCAGTGTGTGGGAAGTAAAGTTGCTGCGGTACCAAGCTGATGATGGCATCCAGGACAGGTGTGAGGAACTTTGACAGGGCTGGCTGTGAGACTCCTCCGACTCTGGCAGTTGTTGGTTGGAAGGTCCCAGAGGCCAACAGGTGCAGCACGGCCAGCAGCTTTGTCTGCGGAGGGATGTTGGTTCTCCGCTGTGTTGGTACCGTCAGCCTGTGGGCAATGATGGTCAGGATGCGTAGGATGATTGTCCCTTTGAGCCTGTAGTGGGCAATGACTTCCTCTGGCGTTAAGTCTCCCAGGCTGGTGCGAGTTCGGAAGGTCCGGTATCTTTGTCTGCGCTGCCTCTGTGGTAGTCCGGGTGGGGAGGATCCGGGGGGGGGGTCCTAGCGGTGGTGACGGTGGGTGTTGTGGCCCTCTTGGCGCTCCGAGCTGCATGATCAGTAGCTCCATGGCATCTGTTGTTCTTCTGGTGTGGCTGTGGGCTGGGCTCCCTTTTATGGTGCAGGTTGTCATCCAACTTAACACCAGGTAGGAGCAGGTGTTAAATCCATACTGCTAACGCACCTTATCGCATGTTTTTGATTCTTATCGCAGTACTGGCTGGTCGTTGGGAATGTTGCGAAGTGGTGTTTCTGCCGGT